>JAUKNL010000791.1:0-22110 GCA_030765065.1 Deroplatys truncata | reverse complement strand
CTGTCACATGAACGTGTGTACACTAGCATCAAGAAAATATTGTGAGCAATAGTAATGGTCAGTTACTGTCACATGAACGTGTGTTCACCAGTATCAAGAAAACAATATGAACAATAGTAATGGTCAGTTACTGTCACATGAACGTGTGTACACTAGCATCAAGAAAACATTGTGAGCAATAGTAATGGTCAGTTACTGTCACATGAACGTGTGTACACTAGCATCAAGAAAACATTGTGAGCAATAGTAATGGTCAGTTACTGTCACATGAACGTGTGTTCACCAGTATCAAGAAAACAATGTGAACAGTAGTAATGGTCAGTTACTGTCACATGAACGTGTGTACACTAGCATCAAGAAAACATTGTGAGCAATAGTAATGGTCAGTTACTGTCACATGAACGTGTGTTCACCAGTATCAAGAAAACAATATGAACAATAGTAATGGTCAGTTACTGTCACATGAACGTGTGTTCACCAGTATCAAGAAATCAATGTGAACAATAGTAATGGTCAGTTACTGTCACATGAACGTCTGTTCACCAGTATCAAGAAAACAATGTGAACAATAGTAAAGGTCAGTTACTGTCACATGAACGTGTGTTCACCAGTATCAAGAAAACATTGTGAACAATAGTAATGGTCAGTTACCTTCACATGAACGTGTGTTCACCAGTATCAGCAAAACATTGTGAACAATAGTAATGGTCAGTTACCTTCACATGAACGTGTGTTCACCAGTATCAGCAAAACATTGTGAACAATACTAATGGTCAGTTACTGTTACATGAACGTGTGTTCACTAGTATCAAGAAAACTATGTGAACAGTAGTAATGGTCAGTTACTGTTACATGAACGTGTGTTCACTAGTATCAAGAAAACAATGTGAACAATAGTAATGGTCAGTTACTGTTACATGAACGTGTGTTCACTAGCATCAAGAAAACAATCTGAACAATAGTAATGGTCAGTTACTGTCACATGAACGTGTGTTCACCAGTATCAAGAAAACAATATGAACAATAGTAATGGTCAGTTACTGTCACATGAACGTGTGTTTACTAGCATCAAGAAAACAATGTGAACAATAGTAATGGTCAGTTACTGGCACATGAACGTGTGTTCACTAGCATCAAGAAAACAGTGTGAACAATAGTAATGGTCAGTTACTGGCACATGAACGTGTGTTCACCAGTATCAAGAAAACAATTTGAACAATAGTAATGGTCAGTTAGTGTCACATGAACGTGTGTTCACCAGTATCAAGAAAACAATATGAACAATAGTAATGGTCAGTTACTGTCACATGAACGTGTGTTCACTAGCATCAAGAAAACAATGTGAACAATAGTAATGGTCAGTTAATGATACATGAACGTGTGTTCACCAGTATCAAGAAAACAATATGAACAATAGTAATGGTCAGCTACTGATACATGAACGTGTGTTCAATAGCATCAAGAAAACAATGTGAACAATAGTAATGGTCAGTTACTGATACATGAACGTGTGTTCACCAGTATCAAGAAAACAATATAAACAATAGTAATGGTCAGCTACTGATACATGAACGTGTGTTCACTAGCATCAAGAAAACATTGTGAACAATAGTAATGGTCAGTTACTGATACATGAACGTGTGTTCACCAGTATCAAGAAAACAATACGAACAATAGTAATGGTCAGTTACTGTCACATGAACGTGTGTTCACCAGTATCAAGAAAACAATATGAACAATAGTAATGGTCAGTTACTGTCACATGAACGTGTGTTCACTAGTATCAAGAAAACAATGTGAACAATAGTAATGGTCAGCTACTGATACATGAACGTGTGTTCACTAGCATCAAGAAAACAATGTGAACAATAGTAATGGTCAGTTACTGACACATGAACGTGTGTTCACTAGCATCAAGAAAACAATGTGAACAAAAGTAATGGTCAGTTAGTGTCACATGAAGGTGTGTTCACCAGTATCAAGAAAACAATAGTAATGGTCAGTTACTGTCAAATGAACGTGTGTACACTAGCATCAAGAAAACATTGTGAACAATATTAATGGTCAGTTCCTGTCACATGAACGTGTGTTCACCAGTATCAAGAAAACAATATGAACAATAGTAATGGTCAGTTACTGTCACATGAACGTGTGTTCACCAGTATCAAGAAAACAATATGAACAATAGTAATGGTCAGTTACTGTCACATGAACGTGTGTTCACCAGTATCAAGAAAGCAATGTGAACAATAGTAATGGTCAGTTACTGTCACATGAACGTGTGTACACTAGCATCAAGAAAACATTGTGAGCAATAGTAATGGTCAGTTACTGTCACATGAACGTGTGTTCACCAGTATCAAGAAAACAATGTGAACAGTAGTAATGGTCAGTTACTGTCACATGAACGTGTGTACACTAGCATCAAGAAAACATTGTGAGCAATAGTAATGGTCAGTTACTGTCACATGAACGTGTGTTCACCAGTATCAAGAAAACAATGTGAACAATAGTAATGGTCAGTTACTGTCACATGAACGTCTGTTCACCAGTATCAAGAAAACAATGTGAACAATAGTAATGGTCCGTTACTGTTACATGAACGTGTGTCACCAGTATCAAGAAAACAAAATGAACAATAGTAATGGTCAGTTACTGATACATGAAGGTCTGTTCACCAGTATCAAGAAAACAATGTGAACAATAGTAATGGTCAGTTACTGTTACACGAAGGTGTGTTCACTAGCATCGCGAAAACAATGTGAACAATAGTAATGGTCAGTTACTGTTACATGAAGGTGTGTTCACCAGTATCAAGAGAACAATATGAACAATAGTAATGGTCAGTTACTGTCACATGAACGTGTGTTCACCAGTATCAAGAAAACAATATGAACAATAGTAATGGTCAGTTACTGTCACATGAACGTGTGTTCACCAGTATCAAGAAAACAATGTGAACAATAGTAATGTTCAGTTACTGTCACATGAACGTGTGTTCACCAGTATCAAGAAAACAATATGAACAATAGTAATGGTCAGTTACTGTCACATGAACGTGTGTACACCAGTATCAAGAAAACAATATGAACAATAGTAATGGTCAGTTACTGATACATGAACATGTGTTCACCAGTATCAAGAAAACAATATGAACAATAGTAATGGTCAGTTACTGTCACATGAACGTGTGTTACCAGTATCAAGAACACAATATGAACCATAGTAATGGTCAGTTACTGTCACATGAACGTGTCACCAGTATCAGGAAAACAATGTGAACAATAGTAATGGTCAGTTACTGTCACATGAACGTGTGTTCACTAGTATCAAGAAAACAATGTGAACAATAGTAATGGTCAGTTACTGTCACATGAACGTGTGTTCACCAGTATCAAGAAAACATTGTGAACAATAGTAATGGTCAGTTACCTTCACATGAACGTGTGTTCACCAGTATCAGCAAAACATTGTGAACAATACTAATGGTCAGTTACTGTTACATGAACGTGTGTTCACTAGTATCAAGAAAACAATGTGAACAATAGCAATGGTCAGTTACTGTCACATGAACGTGTGTTCACCAGTATCAGCAAAACATTGTGAACAATAGTAATGGTCAGTTACCTTCACATGAACGTGTGTTCCCCAGTATCAGCAAAACATTGTGAACAATACTAATGGTCAGTTACTGTTACATGAACGTGTGTTCACTAGTATCAAGAAAACAATGTGAACAATAGCAATGGTCAGTTACTGATACATGAACGTGTGTTCAACAGTATCAAGAAAACAATATGAACAATAGTAATGGTCAGTTACTGTTACATGAACGTGTGTTCACTAGTATCAAGAAAACAATGTGAACAATAGTAATGGTCAGTTACTGTTACATGAACGTGTGTTCACTAGTATCAAGAAAACAATGTGAAGAGTAGTAATGGTCAGTTACTGTTACATGAACGTGTGTTCACTAGTATCAAGAAAACAATGTGAACAATAGTAATGGTCAGTTACTGTTACATGAACGTGTGTTCACTAGTATCAAGAAAACATTGTGAACAATAGTAATGGTCAGTTACTGTCACATGAACGTGTGCTCACCAGTATCAAGAAAACAATACGAACAATAGTAATGGTCAGTTACTGTTACAAGAACGTGTGTTCACTAGTATCAAGAAAACAATGTGAACAATAGTAATGGTCAGTTACTGATACATGAACGTGTGTTCAACAGTATCAAGAAAACAATATGAACAATAGTAATGGTCAGTTACTGATACATGAACGTGTGTTCACTAGTATCAAGAAAACAATATGAACAATAGTAATGGTCAGTTACTGTCACATGAACGTGTGTTCACCAGTATCAAGAAAACAATATGAACAATAGTAATGGTCAGTTACTGTTACTTGAACGTGTGTCAGCAGTATCAAGAAAACATTGTGAACAATAGTAATGGTCAGTTACTGTCACATGAACGTGTGTTCACAAGTATCAAGAAAACATTGTGAACAATAGTAATGGTCAGTTACTGTTACATGAACGTGTGTTCACTAGTATCAAGAAAACAATGTGAACAATAGCAATGGTCAGTTACTGTCACATGAACGTGTGTTCACCAGTATCAAGAAAACAATGTGAACAATAGTAATGGTCAGTTACTGTCACATGAACGTGTGTTCACCAGTATCAGCAAAACATTGTGAACATTACTAATGGTCAGTTACTGTTACATGAACGTGTGTTCAGTAGTATCAAGAAAACAATGTGAACAATAGCAATGGTCAGTTACTGATACATGAACGTGTGTTCAACAGTATCAAGAAAACAATATGAACAATAGTAATGGTCAGTTACTGTTACATGAACGTGTGTTCACTAGTATCAAGAAAACAATGTGAACAATAGTAATGGTCAGTTACTGTTACATGAACGTGTGTTCACTAGTATCAAGAAAACAATGTGAAGAGTAGTAATGGTCAGTTACTGTTACATGAACGTGTGTTCACTAGTATCAAGAAAACAATGTGAACAATACTAATGGTCAGTTACTGTTACATGAACGTGTGTTCACTAGTATCAAGAAAACTATGTGAACAGTAGTAATGGTCAGTTACTGTTACATGAACGTGTGTTCACCAGTATCAAGAAAACAATGTGAACAATAGTAATGGTCAGTTACTGTTACATGAACGTGTGTTCACTAGTATCAAGAAAACTATGTGAACAATACTAATGGTCAGTTACTGTTACATGAACGTGTGTTCACTAGTATCAAGAAAACAATGTGAACAATAGTAATGGTCACTTACTGTTACATGAACGTGTGTTCACTAGTATCAAGAAAACAATGTGAACAATACTAATGGTCAGTTACTGTTACATGAACGTGTGTTCACTAGTATCAAGAAAACTATGTGAACAGTAGTAATGGTCAGTTACTGTTACATGAACGTGTGTTCACAAGTATCAAGAAAACATTGTGAACAATAGTAGTGGTCAGTTACTGTTACATGAACGTGTGTTCACTAGTATCAAGAAAACAATGTGAACAGTAGTAATGGTCAGTTACTGTTACATTAACGTGTGTTCACTAGTATCAAGAAAACATTGTGAACAATAGTAATGGTCAGTTACTGTCACATGAACGTCTGCTCACCAGAATCAAGAAAACAATACGAACAATAGTAATGGTCAGTTACTGTTACAAGAACGTGTGTTCACTAGTATCAAGAAAACAATGTGAACAATAGTAATGGTCAGTTACGGTTACATGAACGTGTGTTCACTAGTATCAAGAAAACAATATGAACAATAGTAATGAACAGTTACTGTTATATGAACGTGTGTTCACCAGTATAAGGAAAACATTGTTAACATTAGTAATGGTCAGTTACCTTTACATGAACGTGTGTTCACCAGTATCAGCAAAACATTGTGAACAATAGTAATGGTCAGTTACTGTCATATGAACGTGTGTTCACTAGCATCAAGAAAACAATGTGAACAATAGTAATGGTCAGTTACTGTCACATGAGCGTGTGTTCACTAGCATCAAGAAAACAATGTGAACAATAGTAATGGTCAGTTACTGTCACATGAACGTGTGTTCACCAGTATCAAGAAAACAATATGAACAATAGTAATGGTCAGTTACTGTCACATGAACGTGTGTTCACTAGCATCAAGAAAACAATAGTAATGCTCAGTTACTGTCAAATAAACGTGTGTTCACTAGCATCAAGAAAACATTGTGAACAATAGTAATGGTCAGTTACTGTTACATGAACGTGTGTTCACCAGTATCAAGAAAACAATATGAACAATAGTAATGGTCAGTTACTGTCACATGAACGTGTGTTCACTAGTATCAAGAAAACAATGTGAACAATAGTAATGGTCAGTTACTGTTACATGAACGTGTGTTCACTAGTATCAAGAAAACATTGTGAACAATAGTAATGGTCAGTTACTGTCACATGAACGTGTGTTCACCAGTATCAAGAAAACAATACGAACAATAGTAATGGTCAGTTACTGTTACATGAACGTGTGTTCACTAGTATCAAGAAAACAATGTGAACAATAGCAATGGTCAGTTACTGTTACATGAACGTGTGTTCACTAGTATCAAGAAAACAATGTGAACAATAGTAATGGTCAGTTACGGTTACATGAACGTGTGTTCACCAGTATCAAGAAAACAATGTGAACAATAGCAATGGTCAGTTACTGTTACATGAACGTGTGTTCACTAGTATCAAGAAAACAGTGTGAACAATAGCAATGGTCACTTACTGTTACATGAACGTGTGTTCACTAGTATCAAGAAAACAATGTGAACAATAGTAATGGTCAGTTACTGTTACATGAACGTGTGTTCACTAGTATCAAGAAAACATTGTGAACAATAGTAATGGTCAGTTACTGTTACATGAACGTGTGTTCACTAGTATCAAGAAAACAATGTGAACAATAGTAATGGTCAGTTACGGTTACATGAACGTGTGTTCACTAGTATCAAGAAAACAATATGAACAATAGTAATGGTCAGTTACTGTTATATGAACGTGTGTTCACCAGTATAAGGAAAACATTAGTAATGGTCAGTTACCTTCACATGAACGTGTGATCACCAGTATCAGCAAAACATTGTGAACAATAGTAATGGTCAGTTACTGTCACATGAACGTGTGTTCACCAGTATCAAGAAAACAATATGAACAATAGTAATGGTCAGTTACTGTCACATGAACGTGTGTTCACTAGCATCAAGAAAACAATGTGAACAATAGTAATGGTCAGTTACTGTCACATGAACGTGTGTTCACCAGTATCAAGAAAACAATATGAACAATAGTAATGGTCAGTTACTGTCACATGAACGTGTGTTTACTAGCATCAAGAAAACAATGTGAACAATAGTAATGGTCAGTTACTGGCACATGAACGTGTGTTCACTAGCATCAAGAAAACAATGTGAACAATAGTAATGGTCAGTTACTGATACATGAACGTGTGTTCACCAGTATCAAGAAAACAATACGAACAATAGTAATGGTCAGTTACTGTTACATGAAGGTGTGTTCACCAGTATCAAGAAAACAATATGAACAATAGTAATGGTCAGTTACTGATACATGAACGTGTGTTCACCAGTATCAAGAAAACAATACGAAAAATAGCAATGGTCAGTTACTGTCACATGAACGTGTGTTCACCAGTATCAAGAAAACAATATGAACAATAGTAAAGGTCAGTTACTGTCACATGAACGTGTGTTCACTAGTATCAAGAAAACAATGTGAACAATAGTAATGGTCAGCTACTGATACATGAACGTGTGTTCACTAGCATCAAGAAAACAATGTGAACAATAGTAATGGTCAGTTACTGACACATGAACGTGTGTTCACTAGCATCAAGAAAACAATGTGAACAAAAGTAATGGTCAGTTAGTGTCACATGAAGGTGTGTTCACCAGTATCAAGAAAACAATAGTAATGGTCAGTTACTGTCAAATGAACGTGTGTACACTAGCATCAAGAAAACATTGTGAACAATAGTAATGGTCAGTTACTGTCACATGAACGTGTGTTCACCAGTATCAAGAAAACAATATGAACAATAGTAATGGTCAGTTACTGTCACATGAACATGTGTTCACCAGTATCAAGAAAACAATATGAACAATAGTAATGGTCAGTTACTGTCACATGAACGTGTGTTCACCAGTATCAAGAAAACAATGTGAACAATAGTAATGGTCAGTAACTGTCACATGAACGTGTGTACACTAGCATCAAGAAAATATTGTGAGCAATAGTAATGGTCAGTTACTGTCACATGAACGTGTGTTCACCAGTATCAAGAAAACAATATGAACAATAGTAATGGTCAGTTACTGTCACATGAACGTGTGTACACTAGCATCAAGAAAACATTGTGAGCAATAGTAATGGTCAGTTACTGTCACATGAACGTGTGTACACTAGCATCAAGAAAACATTGTGAGCAATAGTAATGGTCAGTTACTGTCACATGAACGTGTGTTCACCAGTATCAAGAAAACAATGTGAACAGTAGTAATGGTCAGTTACTGTCACATGAACGTGTGTACACTAGCATCAAGAAAACATTGTGAGCAATAGTAATGGTCAGTTACTGTCACATGAACGTGTGTTCACCAGTATCAAGAAAACAATATGAACAATAGTAATGGTCAGTTACTGTCACATGAACGTGTGTTCACCAGTATCAAGAAATCAATGTGAACAATAGTAATGGTCAGTTACTGTCACATGAACGTCTGTTCACCAGTATCAAGAAAACA
The DNA here is from genome assembly GCA_030765065.1 of Deroplatys truncata. Classification (NCBI taxonomy): domain Eukaryota; kingdom Metazoa; phylum Arthropoda; class Insecta; order Mantodea; family Mantidae; genus Deroplatys; species Deroplatys truncata. Next base: position 13,273 of record JAUKNL010000791.1, on the reverse strand, counting down.
ATGTGAACAATAGTAAAGGTCAGTTACTGTCACATGAACGTGTGTTCACCAGTATCAAGAAAACATTGTGAACAATAGTAATGGTCAGTTACCTTCACATTAACGTGTGTTCACCAGTATCAGCAAAACATTGTGAACAATAGTAATGGTCAGTTACCTTCACATGAACGTGTGATCACCAGTATCAGCAAAACATTGTGAACAATACTAATGGTCAGTTACTGTTACATGAACGTGTGTTCACTAGTATCAAGAAAACTATGTGAACAGTAGTAATGGTCAGTTACTGTTACATGAACGTGTGTTCACTAGTATCAAGAAAACAATGTGAACAATAGTAATGGTCAGTTACTGTTACATGAACGTGTGTTCACTAGCATCAAGAAAACAATCTGAACAATAGTAATGGTCAGTTACTGTCACATGAACGTGTGTTCACCAGTATCAAGAAAACAATATGAACAATAGTAATGGTCAGTTACTGTCACATGAACGTGTGTTTACTAGCATCAAGAAAACAATGTGAACAATAGTAATGGTCAGTTACTGGCACATGAACGTGTGTTCACTAGCATCAAGAAAACAATGTGAACAATAGTAATGGTCAGTTACTGGCACATGAACGTGTGTTCACCAGTATCAAGAAAACAATTTGAACAATAGTAATGGTCAGTTAGTGTCACATGAACGTGTGTTCACCAGTATCAAGAAAACAATATGAACAATAGTAATGGTCAGTTACTGTCACATGAACGTGTGTTCACTAGCATCAAGAAAACAATATGAACAATAGTAATGGTCAGCTACTGATACATGAACGTGTGTTCAATAGCATCAAGAAAACAATGTGAACAATAGTAATGGTCAGTTACTGATACATGAACGTGTGTTCACCAGTATCAAGAAAACAATATAAACAATAGTAATGGTCAGCTACTGATACATGAACGTGTGTTCACTAGCATCAAGAAAACATTGTCAACAATAGTAATGGTCAGTTACTGATACATGAACGTGTGTTCACCAGTATCAAGAAAACAATACGAACAATAGTAATGGTCAGTTACTGTCACATGAACGTGTGTTCACCAGTATCAAGAAAACAATATGAACAATAGTAATGGTCAGTTACTGTCACATGAACGTGTGTTCACTAGTATCAAGAAAACAATGTGAACAATAGTAATGGTCAGCTACTGATACATGAACGTGTGTTCACTAGCATCAAGAAAACAATGTGAACAATAGTAATGGTCAGTTACTGACACATGAACGTGTGTTCACTAGCATCAAGAAAACAATGTGAACAAAAGTAATGGTCAGTTAGTGTCACATGAAGGTGTGTTCACCAGTATCAAGAAAACAATAGTAATGGTCAGTTACTGTCAAATGAACGTGTGTACACTAGCATCAAGAAAACATTGTGAACAATATTAATGGTCAGTTCCTGTCACATGAACGTGTGTTCACCAGTATCAAGAAAACAATATGAACAATAGTAATGGTCAGTTACTGTCACATGAACGTGTGTTCACCAGTATCAAGAAAACAATATGAACAATAGTAATGGTCAGTTACTGTCACATGAACGTGTGTTCACCAGTATCAAGAAAGCAATGTGAACAATAGTAATGGTCAGTTACTGTCACATGAACGTGTGTACACTAGCATCAAGAAAACATTGTGAGCAATAGTAATGGTCAGTTACTGTCACATGAACGTGTGTTCACCAGTATCAAGAAAACAATATGAACAATAGTAATGGTCAGTTACTGTCACATGAACGTGTGTACACTAGCATCAAGAAAACATTGTGAGCAATAGTAATGGTCAGTTACTGTCACATGAACGTGTGTTCACCAGTATCAAGAAAACAATGTGAACAGTAGTAATGGTCAGTTACTGTCACATGAACGTGTGTACACTAGCATCAAGAAAACATTGTGAGCAATAGTAATGGTCAGTTACTGTCACATGAACGTGTGTTCACCAGTATCAAGAAAACAATGTGAACAATAGTAATGGTCAGTTACTGTCACATGAACGTCTGTTCACCAGTATCAAGAAAACAATGTGAACAATAGTAATGGTCCGTTACTGTTACATGAACGTGTGTCACCAGTATCAAGAAAACAAAATGAACAATAGTAATGGTCAGTTACTGATACATGAAGGTCTGTTCACCAGTATCAAGAAAACAATGTGAACAATAGTAATGGTCAGTTACTGTTACACGAAGGTGTGTTCACTAGCATCGCGAAAACAATGTGAACAATAGTAATGGTCAGTTACTGTTACATGAAGGTGTGTTCACCAGTATCAAGAGAACAATATGAACAATAGTAATGGTCAGTTACTGTCACATGAACGTGTGTTCACCAGTATCAAGAAAACAATATGAACAATAGTAATGGTCAGTTACTGTCACATGAACGTGTGTTCACCAGTATCAAGAAAACAATGTGAACAATAGTAATGTTCAGTTACTGTCACATGAACGTGTGTTCACCAGTATCAAGAAAACAATATGAACAATAGTAATGGTCAGTTACTGTCACATGAACGTGTGTACACCAGTATCAAGAAAACAATATGAACAATAGTAATGGTCAGTTACTGATACATGAACATGTGTTCACCAGTATCAAGAAAACAATATGAACAATAGTAATGGTCAGTTACTGTCACATGAACGTGTGTTACCAGTATCAAGAACACAATATGAACCATAGTAATGGTCAGTTACTGTCACATGAACGTGTCACCAGTATCAGGAAAACAATGTGAACAATAGTAATGGTCAGTTACTGTCACATGAACGTGTGTTCACTAGTATCAAGAAAACAATGTGAACAATAGTAATGGTCAGTTACTGTCACATGAACGTGTGTTCACCAGTATCAAGAAAACATTGTGAACAATAGTAATGGTCAGTTACCTTCACATGAACGTGTGTTCACCAGTATCAGCAAAACATTGTGAACAATACTAATGGTCAGTTACTGTTACATGAACGTGTGTTCACTAGTATCAAGAAAACAATGTGAACAATAGCAATGGTCAGTTACTGTCACATGAACGTGTGTTCACCAGTATCAGCAAAACATTGTGAACAATAGTAATGGTCAGTTACCTTCACATGAACGTGTGTTCCCCAGTATCAGCAAAACATTGTGAACAATACTAATGGTCAGTTACTGTTACATGAACGTGTGTTCACTAGTATCAAGAAAACAATGTGAACAATAGCAATGGTCAGTTACTGATACATGAACGTGTGTTCAACAGTATCAAGAAAACAATATGAACAATAGTAATGGTCAGTTACTGTTACATGAACGTGTGTTCACTAGTATCAAGAAAACAATGTGAACAATAGTAATGGTCAGTTACTGTTACATGAACGTGTGTTCACTAGTATCAAGAAAACAATGTGAAGAGTAGTAATGGTCAGTTACTGTTACATGAACGTGTGTTCACTAGTATCAAGAAAACAATGTGAACAATAGTAATGGTCAGTTACTGTTACATGAACGTGTGTTCACTAGTATCAAGAAAACATTGTGAACAATAGTAATGGTCAGTTACTGTCACATGAACGTGTGCTCACCAGTATCAAGAAAACAATACGAACAATAGTAATGGTCAGTTACTGTTACAAGAACGTGTGTTCACTAGTATCAAGAAAACAATGTGAACAATAGCAATGGTCAGTTACTGTTACATGAACGTGTGTTCACTAGTATCAAGAAAGCAATGTGAACAGTAGTAATGGTCAGTTACTGTTACATGAACGTGTGTTCACTAGTATCAAGAAAACAATGTGAACAATAGTAATGGTCAGTTACGGTTACATGAACGTGTGTTCACTAGTATCAAGAAAACAATTTGAACAATAGTAATGGTCAGTTACTGTTATATGAACGTGTGTTCACCAGTATAAGGAAAACATTGTTAACATTAGTAATGGTCAGTTACCTTTACATGAACGTGTGTTCACCAGTATCAGCAAAACATTGTGAACAATAGTAATGGTCAGTTACTGTCACATGAACGTGTGTTCACCAGTATCAAGAAAACAATATGAACAATAGTAATGGTTAGTTACTGTCACATGAACGTGTGTTCACTAGCATCAAGAAAACAATAGTAATGCTCAGTTACTGTCAAATAAACGTGTGTTCACTAGCATCAAGAAAACATTGTGAACAATAGTAATGGTCAGTTACTGTCACATGAACGTGTGTTCACCAGTATCAAGAAAACAATATGAACAATAGTAATGGTCAGTTACTGTCACATGAACGTGTGTTCACTAGCATCAAGAAAACAATGTGAACAATAGTAATGGTCAGTTACTGATACATGAACGTGTGTTCAACAGTATCAAGAAAACAATATGAACAATAGTAATGGTCAGTTACTGTTACATGAACGTGTGTTCACTAGTATCAAGAAAACAATATGAACAATAGCAATGGTCAGTTACTGTCACATGAACGTGTGTTCACCAGTATCAAGAAAACATTGTGAACAATAGTAATGGTCAGTTACTGTCACATGAACGTGTGTTCACCAGTATCAGCAAAACATTGTGAACAATACTAATGGTCAGTTACTGTTACATGAACGTGTGTTCAGTAGTATCAAGAAAACAATGTGAACAATAGCAATGGTCAGTTACTGATACATGAACATGTGTTCAACAGTATCAAGAAAACAATATGAACAATAGTAATGGTCAGTTACTGTTACATGAACGTGTGTTCACTAGTATCAAGAAAACAATGTGAACAATAGTAATGGTCAGTTACTGTTACATGAACGTGTGTTCACTAGTATCAAGAAAACAATGTGAAGAGTAGTAATGGTCAGTTACTGTTACATGAACGTGTGTTCACTAGTATCAAGAAAACAATGTGAACAATACTAATGGTCAGTTACTGTTACATGAACGTGTGTTCACTAGTATCAAGAAAACTATGTGAACAGTAGTAATGGTCAGTTACTGTTACATGAACGTGTGTTCACCAGTATCAAGAAAACAATGTGAACAATAGTAATGGTCAGTTACTGTTACATGAACGTGTGTTCACTAGTATCAAGAAAACTATGTGAACAATACTAATGGTCAGTTACTGTTACATGAACGTGTGTTCACTAGTATCAAGAAAACAATGTGAACAATAGTAATGGTCACTTACTGTTACATGAACGTGTGTTCACTAGTATCAAGAAATAAATGTGAACAATACTAATGGTCAGTTACTGTTACATGAACGTGTGTTCACTAGTATCAAGAAAACTATGTGAACAGTAGTAATGGTCAGTTACTGTTACATGAACGTGTGTTCACAAGTATCAAGAAAACATTGTGAACAATAGTAATGGTCAGTTACTGTTACATGAACGTGTGTTCACTAGTATCAAGAAAACAATGTGAACAGTAGTAATGGTCAGTTACTGTTACATTAACGTGTGTTCACTAGTATCAAGAAAACATTGTGAACAATAGTAATGGTCAGTTACTGTCACATGAACGTCTGCTCACCAGTATCAAGAAAACAATACGAACAATAGTAATGGTCAGTTACTGTTACAAGAACGTGTGTTCACTAGTATCAAGAAAACAATGTGAACAATAGTAATGGTCAGTTACGGTTACATGAACGTGTGTTCACTAGTATCAAGAAAACAATATGAACAATAGTAATGAACAGTTACTGTTATATGAACGTGTGTTCACCAGTATAAGGAAAACATTGTTAACATTAGTAATGGTCAGTTACCTTTACATGAACGTGTGTTCACCAGTATCAGCAAAACATTGTGAACAATAGTAATGGTCAGTTACTGTCATATGAACGTGTGTTCACTAGCATCAAGAAAACAATGTGAACAATAGTAATGGTCAGTTACTGTCACATGAGCGTGTGTTCACTAGCATCAAGAAAACAATGTGAACAATAGTAATGGTCAGTTACTGTCACATGAACGTGTGTTCACCAGTATCAAGAAAACAATATGAACAATAGTAATGGTCAGTTACTGTCACATGAACGTGTGTTCACTAGCATCAAGAAAACAATAGTAATGCTCAGTTACTGTCAAATAAACGTGTGTTCACTAGCATCAAGAAAACATTGTGAACAATAGTAATGGTCAGTTACTGTTACATGAACGTGTGTTCACCAGTATCAAGAAAACAATATGAACAATAGTAATGGTCAGTTACTGTCACATGAACGTGTGTTCACTAGTATCAAGAAAACAATATGAACAATAGTAATGGTCAGTTACTGTCACATGAACGTGTGTTCACTAGTATCAAGAAAACATTGTGAACAATAGTAATGGTCAGTTACTGTCACATGAATGTGTGTTTACCAGTATCAAGAAAACAATACGAACAATAGTAATGGTCAGTTACTGTTACATGAACGTGTGTTCACTAGTATCAAGAAAACAATGTGAACAATAGTAATGGTCAGTTACGGTTACATGAACGTGTGTTCACTAGTATCAAGAAAACATTGTGAACAATAGTAATGGTCAGTTACTGTTACATGAACGTGTGTTCACTAGTATCAAGAAAACAATGTGAACAATAGTAATGGTCAGTTACGGTTACATGAACGTGTGTTCACTAGTATCAAGAAAACAATATGAACAATAGTAATGGTCAGTTACTGTTATATGAACGTGTGTTCACCAGTATAAGGAAAACATTAGTAATGGTCAGTTACCTTCACATGAACGTGTGATCACCAGTATCAGCAAAACATTGTGAACAATAGTAATGGTCAGTTACTGTCACATGAACGTGTGTTCACCAGTATCAAGAAAACAATATGAACAATAGTAATGGTCAGTTACTGTCACATGAACGTGTGTTCACTAGCATCAAGAAAACAATGTGAACAATAGTAATGGTCAGTTACTGTCACATGAACGTGTGTTTACTAGCATCAAGAAAACAATGTGAACAATAGTAATGGTCAGTTACTGGCAAAGGAACGTGTGTTCACTAGCATCAAGAAAACAATGTGAACAATAGTAATGGTCAGTTACTGATACATGAACGTGTGTTCACCAGTATCAAGAATACAATACGAACAATAGTAATGGTCAGTTACTGTTACATGAAGGTGTGTTCACCAGTATCAAGAAAACAATATGAACAATAGTAATGGTCAGTTACTGATACATGAACGTGTGTTCACCAGTATCAAGAAAACAATACGAACAATAGCAATGGTCAGTTACTGTCACATGAACGTGTGTTCACCAGTATCAAGAAAACAATATGAACAATAGTAATGGTCAGTTACTGTCACATGAACGTGTGTTCACTAGTATCAAGAAAACAATGTGAACAATAGTAATGGTCAGCTACTGATACATGAACGTGTGTTCACTAGCATCAAGAAAACAATGTGAACAATAGTAATGGTCAGTTACTGACACATGAACGTGTGTTCACTAGCATCAAGAAAACAATGTGAACAAAAGTAATGGTCAGTTAGTGTCACATGAAGGTGTGTTCACCAGTATCAAGAAAACAATAGTAATGGTCAGTTACTGTCAAATGAACGTGTGTACACTAGCATCAAGAAAACATTGTGAACAATAGTAATGGTCAGTTACTGTCACATGAACGTGTGTTCACCAGTATCAAGAAAACAATATGAACAATAGTAATGGTCAGTTACTGTCACATGAACATGTGTTCACCAGTATCAAGAAAACAATATGAACAATAGTAATGGTCAGTTACTGTCACATGAACGTGTGTTCACCAGTATCAAGAAAACAATGTGAACAATAGTAATGGTCAGTAACTGTCACATGAACGTGTGTACACTAGCATCAAGAAAATATTGTGAGCAATAGTAATGGTCAGTTACTGTCACATGAACGTGTGTTCACCAGTATCAAGAAAACAATATGAACAATAGTAATGGTCAGTTACTGTCACATGAACGTGTGTACACTAGCATCAAGAAAACATTGTGAGCAATAGTAATGGTCAGTTACTGTCACATGAACGTGTGTACACTAGCATCAAGAAAACATTGTGAGCAATAGTAATGGTCAGTTACTGTCACATGAACGTGTGTTCACCAGTATCAAGAAAACAATGTGAACAGTAGTAATGGTCAGTTACTGTCACATGAACGTGTGTACACTAGCATCAAGAAAACATTGTGAGCAATAGTAATGGTCAGTTACTGTCACATGAACGTGTGTTCACCAGTATCAAGAAAACAATATGAACAATAGTAATGGTCAGTTACTGTCACATGAACGTGTGTTCACCAGTATCAAGAAATCAATGTGAACAATAGTAATGGTCAGTTACTGTCACATGAACGTCTGTTCACCAGTATCAAGAAAACAATGTGAACAATAGTAAAGGTCAGTTACTGTCACATGAACGTGTGTTCACCAGTATCAAGAAAACATTGTGAACAATAGTAATGGTCAGTTACCTTCACATGAACGTGTGTTCACCAGTATCAGCAAAACATTGTGAACAATAGTAATGGTCAGTTACCTTCACATGAACGTGTGTTCACCAGTATCAGCAAAACATTGTGAACAATACTAATGGTCAGTTACTGTTACATGAACGTGTGTTCACTAGTATCAAGAAAACTATGTGAACAGTAGTAATGGTCAGTTACTGTTACATGAACGTGTGTTCACTAGTATCAAGAAAACAATGTGAACAATAGTAATGGTCAGTTACTGTTACATGAACGTGTGTTCACTAGCATCAAGAAAACAATGTGAACAATAGTAATGGTCAGTTACTGTCACATGAACGTGTGTTCACCAGTATCAAGAAAACAATATGAACAATAGTAATGGTCAGTTACTGTCACATGAACGTGTGTTTACTAGCATCAAGAAAACAATGTGAACAATAGTAATGGTCAGTTATTGGCACATGAACGTGTGTTCACTAGCATTAGGAAAACAATGTGAACAATAGTAATGGTCAGTTACTGGCACATGAACGTGTGTTCACCAGTATCAAGAAAACAATTTGAACAATAGTAATGGTCAGTTAGTGTCACATGAACGTGTGTTCACCAGTATCAAGAAAACAATATGAACAATAGTAATGGTCAGTTACTGTCACATGAACGTGTGTTCACTAGCATCAAGAAAACAATGTGAACAATAGTAATGGTCAGTTAATGATACATGAACGTGTGTTCACCAGTATCAAGAAAACAATACGAACAAGAGTAATGGTCAGTTACTGTCACATGAACGTGTGTTCACCAGTATCAAGAAAACAATATGAACAATAGTAATGGTCAGCTACTGATACATGAACGTGTGTTCAATAGCATCAAGAAAACAATGTGAACAATAGTAATGGTCAGTTACTGATACATGAACGTGTGTTCACCAGTATCAAGAAAACAATATAAACAATAGTAATGGTCAGCTACTGATACATGAACGTGTGTTCACTAGCATCAAGAAAACATTGTGAACAATAGTAATGGTCAGTTACTGATACATGAACGTGTGTTCACCAGTATCAAGAAAACAATACGAACAATAGTAATGGTCAGTTACTGTCACATGAACGTGTGTTCACCAGTATCAAGAAAACAATATGAACAATAGTAATGGTCAGTTACTGTCACATGAACGTGTGTTCACTAGTATCAAGAAAACAATGTGAACAATAGTAATGGTCAGCTACTGATACATGAACGTGTGTTCACTAGCATCAAGAAAACAATGTGAACAATAGTAATGGTCAGTTACTGACACATGAACGTGTGTTCACTAGCATCAAGAAAACAATGTGAACAAAAGTAATGGTCAGTTAGTGTCACATGAAGGTGTGTTCACCAGTATCAAGAAAACAATAGTAATGGTCAGTTACTGTCAAATGAACGTGTGTACACTAGCATCAAGAAAACATTGTGAACAATATTAATGGTCAGTTCCTGTCACATGAACGTGTGTTCACCAGTATCAAGAAAACAATATGAACAATAGTAATGGTCAGTTACTGTCACATGAACGTGTGTTCACCAGTATCAAGAAAACAATATGAACAATAGTAATGGTCAGTTACTGTCACATGAACGTGTGTTCACCAGTATCAAGAAAGCAATGTGAACAATAGTAATGGTCAGTTACTGTCACATGAACGTGTGTACACTAGCATCAAGAAAACATTGTGAGCAATAGTAATGGTCAGTTACTGTCACATGAACGTGTGTTCACCAGTATCAAGAAAACAATATGAACAATAGTAATGGTCAGTTACTGTCACATGAACGTGTGTACACTAGCATCAAGAAAACATTGTGAGCAATAGTAATGGTCAGTTACTGTCACATGAACGTGTGTTCACCAGTATCAAGAAAACAATGTGAACAGTAGTAATGGTCAGTTACTGTCACATGAACGTGTGTACACTAGCATCAAGAAAACATTGTGAGCAATAGTAATGGTCAGTTACTGTCACATGAACGTGTGTTCACCAGAATCAAGAAAACAATATGAACAATAGTAATGGTCAGTTACTGTCACATGAACGTGTGTTCACCAGTATCAAGAAAACAATGTGAACAATAGTAATGGTCAGTTACTGTCACATGAACGTCTGTTCACCAGTATCAAGAAAACAATGTGAACAATAGTAATGGTCCGTTACTGTTACATGAACGTGTGTCACCAGTATCAAGAAAACAAAATGAACAATAGTAATGGTCAGTTACTGATACATGAAGGTCTGTTCACCAGTATCAAGAAAACAATGTGAACAATAGTAATGGTCAGTTACTGTTACACGAAGGTGTGTTCACTAGCATCGCGAAAACAATGTGAACAATAGTAATGGTCAGTTACTGTTACATGAAGGTGTGTTCACCAGTATCAAGAGAACAATATGAACAATAGTAATGGTCAGTTACTGTCACATGAACGTGTGTTCACCAGTATCAAGAAAACAATATGAACAATAGTAATGGTCAGTTACTGTCACATGAACGTGTGTTCACCAGTATCAAGAAAACAATGTGAACAATAGTAATGTTCAGTTACTGTCACATGAACGTGTGTTCACCAGTATCAAGAAAACAATATGAACAATAGTAATGGTCAGTTACTGTCACATGAACGTGTGTACACCAGTATCAAGAAAACAATATGAACAATAGTAATGGTCAGTTACTGATACATGAACATGTGTTCACCAGTATCAAGAAAACAATATGAACAATAGTAATGGTCAGTTACTGTCACATGAACGTGTGTTACCAGTATCAAGAACACAATATGAACCATAGTAATGGTCAGTTACTGTCACATGAACGTGTCACCAGTATCAGGAAAACAATGTGAACAATAGTAATGGTCAGTTACTGTCACATGAACGTGTGTTCACTAGTATCAAGAAAACAATGTGAACAATAGTAATGGTCAGTTACTGTCACATGAACGTGTGTTCACCAGTATCAAGAAAACATTGTGAACAATAGTAATGGTCAGTTACCTTCACATGAACGTGTGTTCACCAGTATCAGCAAAACATTGTGAACAATACTAATGGTCAGTTACTGTTACATGAACGTGTGTTCACTAGTATCAAGAAAACAATGTGAACAATAGCAATGGTCAGTTACTGTCACATGAATGTGTGTTCACTAGCATCAAGAAAACAATGTGAACAATAGTAATGGTCAGTTACTGATACATGAACGTGTGTTCACCAGTATCAAGAAAACAATACGAACAATAGTAATGGTCAGTTACTGTTACATGAAGGTGTGTTCACCAGTATCAAGAAAACAATATGAACAATAGTAATGGTCAGTTACTGATACATGAACGTGTGTTCACCAGTATCAAGAAAACAATACGAACAATAGCAATGGTCAGTTACTGTCACATGAACGTGTGTTCACCAGTATCAAGAAAACAATATGAACAATAGTAATGGTCAGTTACTGTCACATGAACGTGTGTTCACTAGTATCAAGAAAACAATGTGAACAATAGTAATGGTCAGCTACTGATACATGAACGTGTGTTCACTAGCATCAAGAAAACAATGTGAACAATAGTAATGGTCAGTTACTGACACATGAACGTGTGTTCACTAGCATCAAGAAAACAATGTGAACAAAAGTAATGGTCAGTTAGTGTCACATGAAGGTGTGTTCACCAGTATCAAGAAAACAATAGTAATGGTCAGTTACTGTCAAATGAACGTGTGTACACTAGCATCAAGAAAACATTGTGAACAATAGTAATGGTCAGTTACTGTCACATGAACGTGTGTTCACCAGTATCAAGAAAACAATATGAACAATAGTAATGGTCAGTTACTGTCACATGAACATGTGTTCACCAGTATCAAGAAAACAATATGAACAATAGTAATGGTCAGTTACTGTCACATGAACGTGTGTTCACCAGTATCAAGAAAACAATGTGAACAATAGTAATGGTCAGTAACTGTCACATGAACGTGTGTACACTAGCATCAAGAAAATATTGTGAGCAATAGTAATGGTCAGTTACTGTCACATGAACGTGTGTTCACCAGTATCAAGAAAACAATATGAACAATAGTAATGGTCAGTTACTGTCACATGAACGTGTGTACACTAGCATCAAGAAAACATTGTGAGCAATAGTAATGGTCAGTTACTGTCACATGAACGTGTGTACACTAGCATCAAGAAAACATTGTGAGCAATAGTAATGGTCAGTTACTGTCACATGAACGTGTGTTCACCAGTATCAAGAAAACAATGTGAACAGTAGTAATGGTCAGTTACTGTCACATCAACGTGTGTACACTAGCATCAAGAAAACATTGTGAGCAATAGTAATGGTCAGTTACTGTCACATGAACGTGTGTTCACCAGTATCAAGAAAACAATATGAACAATAGTAATGGTCAGTTACTGTCACATGAACGTGTGTTCACCAGTATCAAGAAATCAATGTGAACAATAGTAATGGTCAGTTACTGTCACATGAACGTCTGTTCACCAGTATCAAGAAAACAATGTGAACAATAGTAAAGGTCAGTTACTGTCACATGAACGTGTGTTCACCAGTATCAAGAAAACATTGTGAACAATAGTAATGGTCAGTTACCTTCACATGAACGTGTGTTCACCAGTATCAGCAAAACATTGTGAACAATAGTAATGGTCAGTTACCTTCACATGAACGTGTGTTCACCAGTATCAGCAAAACATTGTGAACAATACTAATGGTC
>JAUKNL010000790.1:0-27466 GCA_030765065.1 Deroplatys truncata | reverse complement strand
GGAACCTGCAGAGCGCAAAGCTCTCTGCCGACGAAAAGTGGCGGCTCGTAAAACATAAATTGGACAACTACCTCGATCTCGTGGCACAAGTCAGAAAGCCCTTCCTCGGCGACGACGACGACGACGATTACGAAGACGTGCACGAGCGCGTGCCGGTGAAGCAGGAGGTCGAACCCCGAACCATAAAGGTCAACCTCCTCTCGCCTCGCAAAAAGAAGAGGGCGAACCCTGCCACTCCGAAAAAGAAATCGAAATCGCCTTCCGCGTCGTACCATTTTCGCAAGCGCGTCTGGCAGCCCCTGTACAAGTAAAGCATGAAGGAATGGAAGGCGCTAAGGCGATACTATGCCAGACCGGAACACTATGCCGGTTTGGGCACGGTCAAGCCCCTTCGAAAGGCCACGGGCGCGTCTAAGGCGAACATCGAGTCCTTCCTTCGAACCCGGGACAGTTACACTCTGCACAAACCGGTCAGAAAGCGGTTCCCCACCAGATGTTATCACGTGACGAATATGGACGATCTTTGGGAGGCCGATCTAAACGTCATGAACAGCGTGAGGGAACATAACAAACCTTACGTGTACATTCTGACCGTTATCGACGTATTTTCCAAATATGCTTGGGCCGTACCCCTGAAATCGAAGCTGGGTACCGAGGTCGCGCAAGCGTTTCGCTCCATATTCTCCCAGCGCGTCCCCAGGGTCCTCCAGACGGACAAGGGAACCGAGTTCACCAACAAGACTTTTCGCGACTTTCTGAAGAAACACGACGTGAAACATTACACGACCAAAAATAACGTTAAAGCCAGCGTCGTGGAGCGCTTCAACCGCACCTTAAAAACCAAGATGTGGAGGTATTTCACGCACAAAAACAGTTACAGATACCTGGAAGTCCTTCCGGCCTTACTCGAGTCGTCCAATAGCTCGCATCACAGGTCCATAAAAATGGCTCCGAAGGACGTGAACGAATCTAACATTTTACGAGTGTACCGCAATCTCTACGGAAATAGGACCCTACCTCGCGCAGGGAGACCCGCATTTTCCGTCGGCGATCACGTGCGCATCTCTAAAGAAAAAATGAAATTCGACAAGGGCTACGAGCAGAATTGGACGGACGAAATATTTCGGATAGCCGAGGTGGTGCGCGGTCGGCCGGTGGTATATAAGTTGAAGGATCTGGCCGGAGAAGCCATAGACGGCACATTTTACACCCAGGAGCTACAAAAGGTCGCGCTACCTCGGACGTTTAAGATCGAGCGCGTTTTACAGACCAAGGGCCGAGGGCGCCGCAAGCAGGTCTTGGTAAAGTGGAAGGGGTATCCGGCAAAGTTTAACTCGTGGGTTCTGGCTTCGACCGTCGATTCGACATGATTAAGACCGAGCCCTTCTCCATCACTCTCGTGAGCAACGCTTCCATGGAACACTTTACCGACAACACCACGGCCAGATTTTCTAACATCTTGCCCGAGAGAATCGTTCTGCAGGGAGAATGGGAGGTCGCCCTGCAAAAGGTCAGGTATCCGGTGAAATTTTATAACCTTTCGCCAGACGATGCCCGTCTGGCGGGCACCAAGTACACCATGACGCTCCTCCCTACGCATTCCAAATTCAGTTTGCAAATGCCGCAAGGCATCGTGCACAATGCCAAAGACTTGGTGAACCTCGTCAACGCCGCTCTACTCGAACACTTGCACGTGGAAAACTTCTTCCTCTTCGACGAGCGCAAGCAGACGGTGGGCGTGAATGCCGCCGTCGCCCATCCCGAACCACTACCCGACATTCCGTTCGACGGGTTTGTGGAAAATGTCGCGCGCACGGTCGTACCGTACGCGGTCGGCGAATACGAAGCTCTCAACGATGCGCCCCACCAGAGACCCAAGCCGAAACCGAAACCGAAGCCCTGGGCTTCGGGGCAGCAGAAACCCGCGGCGGCTCGTTCCGTCAGACCCAAACGAGACGTTTCAAAATCGGAGGACCCTACGGGACCTCTACACCGCATCCACAGTTTGCTCTTAACGCCCGCTATGGCAAAAATGTTGGGTTTCGATCCCTACGTCAACGTCGTTCTCGAAAAAGCTGCTAAACACCCCGTAGATCCTTATATGGGGTTTCCTTACGAAATGTTCGTCTATTGTAATCTAGTGTCCCCGCAAGTTGTGGGCGACACCTTCGCCCAAGTCATAGAGAGCGCGGCCGTGGAATACGAAAGAAGCAACAACACTTACATGAGCGACGAAAAGACGTTTTTTCCCCAAAATTGGGTACCCTGGATTCAGCAAGACTTCAAGACGGTCAACATAGATTTAAGGAACGGTTACAGCGATCTCTTGCCATTCGCCGACGGATTTTCCTCTACTGTAG
This sequence comes from Deroplatys truncata, assembly GCA_030765065.1. Classification (NCBI taxonomy): domain Eukaryota; kingdom Metazoa; phylum Arthropoda; class Insecta; order Mantodea; family Mantidae; genus Deroplatys; species Deroplatys truncata. The sequence goes on along the minus strand of JAUKNL010000790.1, from coordinate 25,106 downwards.
TTCTCGCTTTTCGTCCGAAACAGGCGTAATGGACGTGCACGCCGTAACGCGGTACTACCTCAATCAGACCGGCGGAGCGTTCCACCATCGCGATTTCACTCTCTACAGGGGCAAGCGCTACCAAAGAGGCAGCGGTCTCTTTTCAGCCCTCGGAGGACTCTTCAGAAGGTTGCTACCGTTTTTAAAGAGCGGAGCAAAAGCAGTCGGAAAGGAGGCCTTAAAGGCGGGCGCTCACGTTCTGTCCGATGTGACTGTGGCGGGAGCAGCGCCGAAGCAAGCGCTCCAGCGGAGGCTCAAGGAGTCCGGATACAATTTAAAGCGAAAAGCCGACGAAAAGCTCGATGCCATGCTCGGTTCCGGCGCCAGGCGTCTCAAGAGAATAAAACCGAGCAAATCCAGAAAGAGCAAGCAGTCCAAGCTGAAACGCGGTAGGCGCAAGGTGCAAGACGTATTTTCGTAATGGCAGACGCGACCGTCCACATGAGTTCCGAACTGGACCTCTTTACAGAGGTGCCGGTTCAGATGAGCATCGAGGTGTCACGGTTCCTATACCTAAACCCTCAAAACACTTTAATGAAAAATGCCCCCATCACCTTTCATTATTCCGGAAATGCGGACGATTACCTAGACCTGACCTACGTCGTACTCGAACTCATGGTGCGCATTGTAGATGACAAAGGAGAGGCCTTAAACGCTGACGCTAACGCCACTCTGGTCAACAACGCCTTAAATTCCCTGTTTCAACAGATGGAGGTAACCCTCAATAACGTCATCGTCTCCATGCCGCAAGCCGGTTACCCCTATAGAACATACCTCGAGACGCTTCTCAATTACTCCGAAGATGCCATGAACACCAAACTAGAATCTACCCTCTGGAGAAAGGACACGGCAGGCATCATGGACACTTTTATCGCCAATGCGGGTTTTCAGTGGCGTCAGGGGTTTACCAAAGGGAGCAACGTCCTGCAGCTCATCGGTCCTCTGTCCAACGCTCTTTTTAGACAGGAGAAGCTGCTTTTGAACAACGTTAGCATGACCGTCAAGCTCACTCCCGCCTCTCCCCAGTTTTATCTGTTTTCCGACGTAGATACCTTTAAGGGGTACGCCGACATCGTGTCTGCCACGCTGCGCTTAAAATCGGTGCGGCCCTCGCCGACCATAAAGCTCGCGCACCAGGCCGTGCTCGCAAAGGGCAACGCAAAGTACCATCTCAAAGACGTCAGCTTTCACGCTCTCAGCATCCCCAAGGAGTCCAGGGCAATGACGTTTAGCGACGTGTGCGTAGGGCAAGTTCCAAGGAGAGTGGTAGTAGCCATGGTCACCGACAAGGCCTATTCCGGCCATTTTAACTCAAATCCGTACAACTTGAAACATTTTAAAATGAACTTCTTTCAGCTCTACGTCAACGGGCAACCCGTTCCCTCCCAACCTCTGCAACCCGACTTTACAAAGGGACACTATTTGCAATGCTTTCAAACCCTGCAGGACGGCCTAGGCATTCATTTCAAGGACGAGGGACACTCCATCTCCAGAGAAACCTACCCGCAAGGGTATACGATAATGGTTTTCGATCTCACTGCAGACATGAGCGCTAACGAGTCTCACATCTCGGGTCAGCGCCACGGAACCGTCTCTATAAGCATCGGTTTTGCCGATAAATTGACAGAACCGGTCATACTTCTGCTGCTAGCGGAAATACATCGCACGGTCGAAATCGACGCCAACCGATCCATTTTGGTATCATGAACACCTTTCAAATTCAACGGTTTCTATCGACATGCCCCTCTACGCGCTCTCACTTTTTAGGCGTCTACCCCTGCGATAAACTACCCGTACTTCACGGCATTCGAACGCCTCCCTTGGCGCTAGTGGCTAACACCGACCCCAGCACCAAATCAGGGCAACACTGCGTTCGCATCTTTGTGGACAAAAACTCGCATTCAGAATATTTTGACAGTTACGGCATAGGACCGCTTTCGCCCCATTTTCTCCGGTTCTTAAATTCGGTCTGCGGGACGCGTTGGTCCACCAACGCCAGAAGGCTGCAAGGTTTCGACAGCACCACGTGCGGTCATTAAGTCATCGCCTACCTCACCCACCGCTGCTCCGGCTTGCCTAAGCATACATTCTTCTCAAAATTTCACGTCAGCAATCACGCGCATAATGATGTCGTCATTCGCAAAACGTTCAAAAACGCATGCCGCGCAAAGTGCTCTGACGCTCAGCAAACTTGTCAACCCTTGAAGGTGAGTACGTGTGTGTGTGTGTCACTATTCAGCACATCTAAGCTAATCCATCGTCTTGCACGTGCTTTCAGAAGACGCTCCTGCGCATATAAAAAGCAACGTTACGGTGCCGCTCGCCTCATTCAGAGTGTACCATGCAGCGCGCGGATACAGTCCTGCTGCCATGCAGCACGCCGACCAGGTAGGTCCGCACCTATGTATTAGCTTGCTTTTTTCTACCCCGTTTATCTCTCTATCCCTCACATTATTATTATTGTTTTGTGTGTTCCAGTATAACCGGATGTCAAACCCCGACCACCTCGAAACCCGGGGAAAAAAGGAAACTACCCATCTTCGACCTCCAACAGCATCCCGACAGCCCTGCTCCGCCAGCACAGTTCCAACACAGTGCAGTTGTGGGTCCTCTGGCGGATATCTACTTCCTCAACCCGCAACAAACTAAATTCGTCAGTGTGGGATTCTCCCCCCGGCCGCCGCACCATCTCGTCGTCACCATTGCCAAATGTGGACAGCACAACGCAGTCGTCATGAGTTCCTCGCAGTGGCACAAACTCGTCGAAGCCATCCCCATCATTCACAAACGCTTGAATGACCCGCAGGGACGTCTACAGCAATTTCAGTTCAGCGACAGCGTCACCATCGTGTTTAAGTTTGTGTTCGGAAAGCTAAAGCTCGTTTTCAAAGAACCGCAAGGCGCATCCGTTACGCTCAACCAACAAGAATGGCACGTGTTGCATACACTGCAGCGCATCATTACCGACATCATCTATCACAAAAAGAAGGAAGAGACGGACGTGCAAAATCAAATCATGGCATACCACAAGTACATGCTTCACAACCATGCCTCCAACGTTACCTTACATGACATGAATTTCACGCAGTTCACCAAGTACATACGGTGCGCCAATTTTAGAACATTCCTCGAGGTTCATCATTTCCTCAACACCCGTTTCGCACTGCGCATTTTCACAAAATAGTCCTTAGTGCGCATGTATTTCTACCAGCGTTCCAACCGCACCTCACCCAAACATCTCGCGCCCTTCGCCCCCGCATTCGGGTCGCGAAGCATCCTATATCATACCCGATCACATTCACGGCGTTTGCATGTTCAGCACCGTTCAAAACAGAGTTCTCCTCCAAGTCGAAAACCGTTAAATCAACGGACACAGTGTTTTTCCTGCGGATGTTGTGCAATAATCGCTAAGCGCTTCCGGCGGATGTAGTGAACCTCCAACGAACGTTCCCCCACCAGTGCTTCCCCTGATGTGGTAATTCTCCAACCAACTTTTCCCCCACCAGTGCTTCCCCCTGATGTGGTCGTTTGCATGTTCAGCACCGTTCAAAACAGAGTTCTCCTCCAAGACGAAAACCGTTAAATCAACGGACACAGTGTTTTTCCTGCGGATGTTGTGCAATAATCGCTAAGCGCTTCCGGCGGATGTAGCCAACCTCCAACGAACGTTTCCCCCACCACTGCTTCCCCTGATGTGGTGTTTCTCCAACGAACTTTTCCCCCACCAGTGCTTCCCCTGATGTGGTGTTTCTCCAACGAACTTTCCCCCCACCAGTGCTTCCCCTGATGTGGTAAATCTCCATTGAACTTTTCCCCCACCAGTGATTTCCTGCTTCCGGCAGTTGGGTTATATTTATGCACGCGCATTCTTTACCCCTTCATTCGGTGCTAGCCAGCCGTGGGGAATGCCAGGACCGTCGTGTAAAGACTTCCACTGCTCGTTTTGCTTTCACCAAACGTGCAGCTGCGAACTTAAGCACCGTCTCACCCTCCTGTGTACGCAGTGTCAACACGGTTTCTACGAAGACCTCGATCATCTCAACAAGCAAATTCAGCAATTCCTTCGAAGGTACTCCGCTAGAAACACCACATGAACTGCTTCATCGTGCTCTTTCGGTATCTCGATAACGGACGAAGAATCCACCTGCTACTGCCAAGGGAACGCCAAGTGCTGCTGCAGAACGGCATATACATCTTCGAACGTTATCCCCCAAGCGACGTCGACCTTGTGTGGAACCAACTTCCCGCAGACGCACAGGTAGTTTGCGCACCTTATCGCAGGTGTAAACAACACTACAACCTTCCTCATCAAACCACTCATATAGACGGTCCTCCCCCGTTTATCAAAAACTGCCATCTGTGCCGTCAGAATGTCACAGGACGTCCTTAAAGAGCTAGAAGAACTTTCCAGCAGCGCCCACACTCTCAGCGTATCTACGCTTCAACAGCACGTACCATATCGCGTCGTCGGCGTCAAAACAATCGACACCGTTCACGGTACAAAGCTCGTCGCCAAACTCGACAACGACACAGAAGTTTTCCTACCAACAAGATTTGCAAAAGCCTCTCCAGAACTCGTCAACAAACTCAACTCTACCTCATTCTGCATCATATACGCAGGCGAGGAAAAACTACGCAGCGGTTTCAAACGCCACATCGTCACGTTCTCCCCATATAACCCTAAATAATGTCCGACGAAACCTACCCCGTCCCCGTGGGGAACAATCTTGACCTACAACTCATTCTCAACGCAGCTTCACCTATCCGTATCCTCTGCATCTCCAACTCCTATTTCCGCAACAGCAGAGTTGTCACCATCACACTCGACGTCCAAGGGGCTCACGCCGTCCACGTCAAATGCGTACCTACCAAAGTGCACCAGCATAAACAAGAAGCACTATGCGTCATATACCTCGGCAACAGCAACATTCCTGCTCTAACCAACAAAGTCACATCCGCAGGATGCTTCTCAACCAGCCATTACAGCGAATTTACCATCCCCATCTATATACCAACCTTCACCGAGTTCGTCAACGAAAGTTTCTCTCACCTACTCGTCACCTGCATCACCAAACCTATCCACCAATTTACCGCCGATAGCAGCAGCAGCGATGACGAGGACTCAAAGTGCACCACGTACTTTAAAATCATTGTTGTGCGCGAAATCTGTGTGTCCTAGTGCCTCAAACAAAAACTATGAATTTTAATGTGCTTTTTTTTCTCCTAATATTTCTTATATTGTCCATTTATTGTATTCATATGTTAATCTCCTGTAATCAAATAATCCATTATGTTATTCTCAAACTATGTATTCATATGTTAAGCAAATAATACATCATGTTAATCAAAAAACTATGTATACATATCTTTATCCAATGTAATGTATTCAAATTATAAATAAAGAAAACAGTCCCGGATGAGCCAATTGCAATAACGATAATCCTACCGTTCAGGGCGCTTTTCAAACTTACCGCCGCCGCCGTCGCACGCAGCGACACTAGCGCCCCTAGCGGCAGGATTATCGTTAAAACAATTGGCTCATCCGGGACTATTACTACTTTCGTATATCGCTTAACGTTTACCTATTATACAAAATTCCTTCCCAATGAAGAGCACAGCATCAGAGTACTAATGGGGTCAGAAAATACAAGCAATTTGTTTTCATGTGATTCCGTGATGAATTCTGAGGCCTGTTTTACTACGCACCGTTCACAGGAAAAAACAGAATGAAAATCCGATGTGTTACATTCACACGACTTTCTCTACCGCTGACCTTATTAGTGGATATATAAATTCCCCTTACTAAAGCTTATTTTTGTATCTACTACGTTTAATGCAAATAAACCTTTGCGGAATAGCTATATTACGTATTTTGTTATAGATGTACTGGTAGTGAAATGTTTGAAAAGGTTAGAACTAATGACGATAAAGGGTTTACCTGCTAACAGTTGAATGGGTATTCTTCTTAATGAGTTCTATTCATTGCAGCGTGGTATACAAAAAAGACTGTATGGACATCTCTCGCTTGCGAAAATGCAGTAACTTTTATGAGAAAACGTTTTTAAGGAGTATCTGATTGTCTTATAAAGTATTGGTTATAACTCTTTAAAACAACTTGTTATATAACAAGTGTTTTCTATATAGTTCATGTTAATTGTGATAAAAACATTTGCAGAAATTGTTATATTATGTATTGCGAGTAGCATATTATAGGGGAAGCTGGGCCACGTTTGCGTTTATGTGGGAAAGGATAGGAAAACGAGGGTAGATGCGACGGCTCAAGGAGGAAAATGCGTTTATATGGAAGAGATAGGGAATACCAGGGCTGATGCTACGAGGGAGGGATACGCTTCATACGAGAGAAATAGGGAATACAAGGAAAGATGCTATACTAAACAGGACTTGAAGGGTAGAATATGGCATTATATATGGGAGAGATAGCAAACCGAGGAGAGGTATTAGGCTAGGAGGTTTGAATGATAAGAGTAGGCGTTTATATGCGAGAGATAGGGAATACGAGAACTGACGCGCCAAAAAAGTGTTGTAACTTTGGACGAGAAATGTTTATAAACTAATTACTCTCTATATTACCGTATAAACCTACATTCCCCTTCCTCCTTTAACTCCTAACATCTCTCCACGTTCCCCCTATCTCTTCCGTATAAAGCATATCCCCTTCTCCTTCAGCATTTGTCTAGCCTAGCATCTCTCCTTGGTTTCCTACCTCACCTGTATAACTTACATCCCCCTCCTTCATTATCTGTCTAGCCTAGCATCTCTCCTCTCATATAAACGTATACCCTACTCCTTAACCTCTGTCTACACTAACACGTCTCCTCGTATAAAGCATATCCCTCCCTACTTCAGTCCCTGTCTAGCCTAGCATTGGCTCTTGTATTCCCTATCTCTCGCATATAAATGTCTACTCTATCATTCAAACCTCCTAGCCTAATACCTCTCCTTGGTTTACTATCTCTCCCATATAAAACGCCATATTCTACCCTTCAAGTCCTGTTTAGTATACCGTCTTTCTTGTATTCCCTATCTCTCTCGTATAAAGCGTATCCCTCCCTCCTTCAGCATCTGACTAGCCTAGCATCAGCCCTGGTATTCCCTCTCTCTCCCGTATAAACTCATTTTCCTCCTTGAGCCATCTACCCTCGTTTTCCCTATCCTTTCCCATATAAACGCAAAAGTGGCCCAGCTTCCCCTATAATACGCTACTGACGTTCTTTAACTGCTGTGGTCTTTAGCGTCCCGTTCTATATTGGTCGTGAATGACCGGTAATTTTGCTCAGAGGCCTCTTTATCAAATGTGAGGTTCTTTTACGTGCCGTAAATCTATGACACGTGACCACGGGCTTTACTCCCCTGCCCCCAAAGGAAGCCATGCTAAGGATGTTTACGCCGAAAAAAATCCAGGGAGTTTGAACCCCGACCTCGGGAACTAGAGGCTAGCATGTTAACCGCTACTCCACGGAAGACAAACGTCCTGGTTACGACCACATAGTGCAACCTTTAGTTAAGAATCTCCTACAAAAAACCATAGTAGTGCTAACATAAATTACAATTCAATGCTACGAGTAACACACTCCCCAATAGCATGAAAGTGTGCTAATACTACAATGATATCTAAGTCCAACAAAAGTAACAGTGATCCATTTAACTATAAATCAATTAACCTTCTACCATAGTTTTCGAAACTATTCGAGCGTCTTGTTATTTCCCAGCCTTCACATTCCTCGGAGAACTATTGCCTAAATCCAATTTGGATTTAGCACATTTCACTTCTGCCCATAACAGCTACACAGTATTGTAGACGAAATACGGAACACTTAAACCAGCAAGAGAATCTGCTTAGGCCTATTTGTTGACACTGAAGAGCATTCGATAAAGTTTAGCGTAATGGTCTTCTATTCAAATTTAAAAGACACTTTCCTGACACACAGGTACTACTGTCTTATTCAATCATACCTCTACAAATGAACATATTCTGTAGTCTCCCATTAGACCTATCAATGCAAGATTACCTGAGGGAAGCATACTGGGACCTTATCTATATCTAATATACACTGATGAGTTATCCAAAACCGAGCATTTATACATAGATGATAGCTGTTATATACAGGGGCCACTGTTGCAACACATAACTATTTGAAATAGAATCATGGAACAACAAATGGAAAACTGTCATGACTCCAAGAAAGTCACTTTCACCTATCTTAGCAAATAACATGCTCATCCTATATTCCTGAACAACACAGCCATGTGGCATACCTTGGCCTCTTCCTCCACATATGTTTGACATGGAAGAAGCATATTCATCACATTCTATAACAATTAAGACTTACACTTCGACAGCTAAAACCTCATCCCTCTCCATTTCTAACGATATACTTGTTTACACAATGGTTCTCAAAACAATATGGCAATATGCATGCTGCTTATGTGATCCACCTCTAGCACCCAAATCAAGCTTATTCAGACATTCCAGAACCAGGTGTTCAGGGTTATCACCAGTGCAACGTGTACATAAGACGTGAAAATCTGAATATAGCAGAGGTAACCACAGTTCTCCACTCATCTTATAACGTTTATATTCAAATTTCTCATTTATTATTATTATTTGCATAATAATGCTTAAAGCATATTGTAAATGTTAAACTAATTTGTTAATACAATTAGTATTTTGGTTTAATATTTAAAGGATGCATTTCCTGTAAATTGACATTTATCCATTTAAGGGCTTTTTTTGTTTGAACTCCCGTCATTCTTCAAACATCACACCTTTTTGTACAACAATGGATCAAAGTACACCTAGAAAAGAAATAATGATGATAATAATAATCACAGTAATAATAATTTTGCACAAAATAACACATTTTTGTTTCTTTCAATTTTGGGGTATTTTGCTTGAAATGGGGACTTTCAGCATATTCGGGGTGGCATCGTTGACTATGGACAACACCTTCAATATCTGGGAGGTTTTGTTTGTTCATTTTGTCCCATTGTGAGCAATGCTCAGGGACATTGAACATGTCATACAATTATGAAATATACAGCATAACTAATGAACATACTCAATACGAAGAAGATGTATTGTTGTAGATTTATGATGCATAAAAAACCTCAAGCCTGACAAACAGGCCGCTGAGCAAAATTTTCAGTCTTTCACGCCCAAACTAGAATGGGACATAAAGAACCATAGTGGATAAAGTGCATGCATAAATAAAACTAATTTAAATTTAATTTGGACAGAGTAAGATCTATTTTTTTGTAAACAAACTAAGAAATGTGGACATATTAAAATCATATAAGAAAGAAAACATTGTACAGTATGAACATTTAAACTTAAAACAATCTCTTTTACAGTTTTAAAAGAGAATGGCTTGATATAAAACTTTATGTATACGTTGCAACATACCAATCATTATTTATTTTTTCATTTGTCTGGCTTATGACTAAGCTTTCCTAGTGATATATACGTACAAATTATTGACTTGGACTTAAAATTTATACGTGAATATTACAAAAAATAACAAAAAATTATAAGTTACATATAAAATTAAACTATGAGAAAAACGTTTAAAAATATTACAAAAACTGTACAACAGTAAAAGTTATAACAATAAAAAAACAGAATCATTTGTAAAAGTAAACTGCTTTCTAAAATGGTGATACATTACATGCTGTTTAAACCAACCACGTGATTCGAAGACATTCCTACAATATAATCTATGATGTTCTGTGTAATTGTATCTTGAATACTCTTAATAAATTTATATTTTCCCTCCATGTCACAAATATATTTATGGTTTATTAAAGTAACATCAACGAAATTAATACTTCATTAACTTTTAACATACGTACATTGAGAACATGTTTCATAGACATTACCCTCATGAATGAAAGTGTGTATTTTCAATTGTGATAGTTAAGTAAAGCTCTTGCTGCAAACATACATTTGTGCAATTTTTTTTAACCTCATGAATCAAACTACGTCTCTTCAAATTCCCCAGGTAAGTAAACCTCTTATTGCAGACATTACATTCGTGTGGTTTCTTACCCTCATGAATCAAACTGTGTGCTTTCAAATGGTACAGACAAGTAAAGCTCTTATTGCAAACATTACATTTGTGTGGTTTCTTACCCTCATAATTCAAAATGTGTGCTTTTAAATGGTACAGACGAATAACGCCCTTATTGCAGACATTACATTTCTGCAGTTTGTTACCCTCATGAATCATACTATGTCTTTTCAAAGTCACTAGCAGAGTAAAGCTCCTATTGCAAACATTATCTTTGTGTGGATTCTTACCCTCAAAATTCAAAATGTGTCTTTTCAAATCCCCTAGCTGAGTAAAGCTCATACTGCAAACATTACATTAGTGTGATTTCTTACCCCCATGAATCAAACTGTGATTTCTCAAACTCCCTAGTTGAGTAAAGCTCTTATTACAGACATTACATTTCTGCGGTTTCATACCCTCATGAATCAAACTGTGTGCTTTTAAATGGTACATAGGAGTAAAGCTCTTATTGCAGACATTACATTCGAGTGGTTTCTTACCCTCATGAATCAAACTGTGTGCTTTTAAATGGTACATAGGAGTAAAGCTCTTATTGCAGACATTACATTTCTGCGGTTTCATACCCTCATGAATCAAACTGTGTGCTTTTAAATGGTACATAGGAGTAAAGCTCTAATTGCAGACATTACATTTCTGCGGTTTCTTACCCTCATGAATCAAACTGTGTGCTTTTAAATGGTACATAGGAGTAAAGCTCTTATTGCAGACATTACATTTCTGCGGTTTCTTACCCTCATGAATCAAACTGTGTGCTTTTAAATGGTACATAGGAGTAAAGCTCTTATTGCAGACATTACATTCGAGTGGTTTCTTACCCTCATGAATCAAACTGTGTGCTTTTAAATGGTACATAGGAGTAAAGCTCTAATTGCAGACATTACATTCGAGTGGTTTCTTACCCTCATGAATCAAACTGTGTGCTTTTAAATGGTACATAGGAGTAAAGCTCTAATTGCAGACATTACATTCGAGTGGTTTCTTACCCTCATGAATCAAACTGTGTGCTTTTAAATGGTACATAGGAGTAAAGCTCTTATTGCAGACATTACATTCGAGTGGTTTCATACCCTCATGAATCAAACTGTGTGCTTTTAAATGGTACATAGGAGTAAAGCTCTTATTGCAGACATTACATTTCTGCGGTTTCATACCCTCATGAATCAAACTGTGTGCTTTTAAATGGTACATAGGAGTAAAGCTCTTATTGCAGACATTACATTCGAGTGGTTTCTTACCCTCATGAATCAAACTGTGTGCTTTTAAATGGTACATAGGAGTAAAGCTCTTATTGCAGACATTACATTCGAGTGGTTTCATACCCTCATGAATCAAACTGTGTGCTTTTAAATGGTACATAGGAGTAAAGCTCTTATTGCAGACATTACATTCGAGTGGTTTCATACCCTCATGAATCAAACTGTGTGCTTTTAAATGGTACAGACGACTAAAGCTCTTATTGCAGACATTACATTCGAGTGGTTTCTTACCCTCATGAATCAAACTGTGTGCTTTTAAATCGTACAGACGACTAAAGCTCTTATTGCAGACATTACATTCGAGTGGTTTCTTACCCTCATGAATCAAACTGTGTGCTTTTAAATGGTACATAGGAGTAAAGCTCTTATTGCAGACATTACATTCGAGTGGTTTCTTACCCTCATGAATCAAACTGTGTGCTTTTAAATGGTACATAGGAGTAAAGCTCTTATTGCAGACATTACATTCGAGTGGTTTCTTACCCTCATGAATCAAACTGTGTGCTTTTAAATGGTACATAGGAGTAAAGCTCTTATTGCAGACATTACATTCGAGTGGTTTCTTACCCTCATGAATCAAACTGTGTGCTTTTAAATGGTACATAGGAGTAAAGCTCTTATTGCAGACATTACATTTCTGCGGTTTCTTACCCTCATGAATCAAACTGTGTGCTTTTAAATGGTACATAGGAGTAAAGCTCTTATTGCAGACATTACATTCGAGTGGTTTCTTACCCTCATGAATCAAACTGTGTGCTTTTAAATGGTACATAGGAGTAAAGCTCTTATTGCAGACATTACATTTCTGCGGTTTCTTACCCTCATGAATCAAACTGTGTGCTTTTAAATGGTACATAGGAGTAAAGCTCTTATTGCAGACATTACATTCGAGTGGTTTCTTACCCTCATGAATCAAACTGTGTGCTTTTAAATGGTACATAGGAGTAAAGCTCTAATTGCAGACATTACATTCGAGTGGTTTCTTACCCTCATGAATCAAACTGTGTGCTTTTAAATGGTACATAGGAGTAAAGCTCTTATTGCAGACATTACATTTCTGCGGTTTCTTACCCTCATGAATCAAACTGTGTGCTTTTAAATCGTACAGACGACTAAAGCTCTTATTGCAGACATTACATTCGAGTGGTTTCTTACCCTCATGAATCAAACTGTGTGCTTTTAAATGGTACATAGGAGTAAAGCTCTTATTGCAGACATTACATTCGAGTGGTTTCTTACCCTCATGAATCAAACTGTGTGCTTTTAAATGGTACATAGGAGTAAAGCTCTTATTGCAGACATTACATTCGAGTGGTTTCTTACCCTCATGAATCAAACTGTGTGCTTTTAAATGGTACATAGGAGTAAAGCTCTTATTGCAGACATTACATTTCTGCGGTTTCTTACCCTCATGAATCAAACTGTGTGCTTTTAAATCGTACAGACGACTAAAGCTCTTATTGCAGACATTAGATTTCTGCGGTTTCTTACCCTCATGAATCAAACTGTGTGCTTTTAAATCGTACAGACGACTAAAGCTCTTATTGCAGACATTAGATTTCTGCGGTTTCTTACCCTCATGAATCAAACTGTGTGCTTTTAAATCGTACAGACGACTAAAGCTCTTATTGCAGACATTAGATTTCTGCGGTTTCTTACCCTCATGAATCAAACTGTGTGCTTTTAAATCGTACAGACGACTAAAGCTCTTATTGCAGACATTAGATTTCTGCGGTTTCTTACCCTCATGAATCAAACTGTGTGCTTTTAAATCGTACAGACGACTAAAGCTCTTATTGCAGACATTAGATTTCTGCGGTTTCTTACCCTCATGAATCAAACTGTGTGCTTTTAAATCGTACAGACGAGTAAAGCTCTTATTGCAGACATTAGATTTGTGCGGTTTCTTACCCTCATGAATCAAACTGTGTGCTTTTAAATGGTACATAGGAGTAAAGCTCTTATTGCAGACATTACATTTCTGCGGTTTCTTACCCTCATGAATCAAACTGTGTGCTTTAAAATCGTACAGACGAGTAAAGCTCTTATTGCAGACATTAGATTTGTGCGGTTTCTTATCCTCATGAATCGAACTGTCTTTTAAAATCCCTAACAGAGTAAAAATAATATTGCAAACATTACTGTCTTGCGGTTTCATACCCTCATGAATCAAACTGTGTTTTTTCGAATTCCCTAACAGAGCAAAGCTCTTATTGTAAACATTACATTTGTGTGGTTTCTTACCCTCATGAATCAAACCGTGTTTTCAAACTCCCTAGCTGAGTAAAGCTCTTATTGCAAACATTACATTTGTGTGGTTTCTTACCCTCATGAATCAAACCGTGTTTTTCAAACTCCCTAGCTGAGTAAAGCTCTTATTGTAAACATTACATTTGTGTGGTTTCTTACCCTCATGAATCAAACCGTGTTTTCAAACTCCCTAGCTTAGTAAAGCTCTTATTGCAAACATTACATTCGTGTGGTTTCTCACCCTCATGAACCAAACTGTGTCTTTTCAAATGGTACAGACGAGTAAATCTCTTATTGCACACATTACATTCTTGTGGTTTCTTACACTCATGAATCATATTGTGTGCTTTCAAATGGTACAGACGAGTAAAGCTCTTTTTGCAGACATAACATTTGTGCGGTTTCTTACCCTAATGAATCAAACTGTCTCTTTTCAAATCCCTTAGCAGTATAAAGTTCTTATTGCAAACATTACATTTGTGTGGTTTCTTACCCACATGAATCAAACAATGTCTTTTCAAATCCTCTAGCAGAGTAAAGCTCTTATTGCAGACACTACATTTGTGCGGTTTCTTACCCTCGTGAATCAGACTGTGTGTTTTTAAATCGCCTAGCAGAGTAAAGCTCTTATTGCAGACATTACATTTGTGTGGTTTCTTACCCACATGAATCAAACAATGTGTTTTCAAATCCTGTAGCAGAGTAAAGCTCTTATTGCAGACATTACATTTGTGTGGTTTCTTACCCACATGAATCAAACAATGTCTTTTCAAATCCTCTAGCAGAGTAAAGCTCTTATTGCAGACATTACATTTGTGTGGTTTCTTACCCACATGAATCAAACAATGTCTTTTCAAATCCTCTAGCAGAGTAAAGCTCTTATTGCAGACATTACATTTGTGTGGTTTCTTACCCACATGAATCAAACAATGTCTTTTCAAATCCTCTAGCAGAGTAATGCTCTTATTGCAGACATTACATTTGTGTGGTTTCTTACCCACATGAATCAAACAATGTCTTTTCAAATCCTCTAGCAGAGTAAAGCTCTTATTGCAAACATTACATTCGTATGGTTTCTTACCTTCATGAATTGAAACTGTGTGCTTTCCAATGGTACAGACGAGTAAAGCTCTTATTGCAGACATTAATTCCTGTGGTTTCTTACCCTCATGAATCAAACTGTGTTGTTTCAAATCCTCTAGCAGAGTAAAGCTCTTATTGCAAACATTACATTCGTGTGGTTTCTTACCCTCATGAATCAAACTGTGTCTTTTCAAATGGTACAGACGAGTAAAGCTCTTATTGCAGACATTACATTTCTGCGGTTTCTTACCCTCATGAATCAAACTGTATCTTTTCAAATCCCCTAGTACAGTAAAGCTCTTGTTGCAGACATTACGTTCTTGCGGTTTCTTACCCTCATGAATCAAACTATGTCTTTTCAAATCCTCTAGCACAGTAAAGCTCCTATTGCAAACATTACATTCGTGTGGTTTCTTACCCTCATGAATCAAACTGTGTCTTTTCAAATCCTCTAGCACAGTAAAGCTCTTATTGCAGACATTACGTTCTTGCGGTTTCTTACCCTCATGAATCAAACTGTGTCTTTTCAAATCCTCTAGCACAGTAAAGCACTTATTGCAAACATTACAGTCGTGTGGTTTCTTACCCTCATGAATCAAACTGTGTCCTTTCAAATGGTACAGACGAGTAAAGCTCTTATTGCAGACATTACATTCGTGGTTTCTTACCCTCATGAATCAAACTGTGTCTTTTCAAATGGTACAGACGAGTAAAGCTCTTATTGGAGACATTACATTCGTGGTTTCTTACCCTCATGAATCAAACTGTGTCCTTTCAAATGGTACAGACGAGTAAAGCTCTTATTGCAGACATTACATTCGTGTGGTTTCTTACCCTCATGAATCAAACTGTGTCTTTTCAAATGGTACAGACGAGTAAAGCTCTTATTGCAGACATTACATTCGTTGGGTTTCTTACCCTCATGAATCAAACTGTGTTTTCTGAAACTCCCTAGATCACAAAAGCTCTTATTGCAAACATTACATTCGTGTGGTTTCTTACCCTCATGAATCAAACTGTGTGTTCTCAAATTCCCTAGCAGAGTAAAGCTCTTATTGCAGACATTACATTTGTGTGGCTTATTACCCTCATGATTCAAACTGTGTGTTCTCAAATTCCCTAGCAGAGTAAAGCTCTTATTGCAAACATTTCATTTGTGTGGTTTATTACCCTCATGATTCAAACTGTGTGTTCTCAAATTCCCTAGCAGAGTAAAGCTCTTATTGCAGACATTACATTTGTGCGGCTTCTTACCCTCATGAATTAAACTGTGTGTTTTCAAATGTCCTAACTGAGTAAAGCTCTTATTGCAGACATTACATTTGTGCGGCTTCTTACCC
This sequence comes from Deroplatys truncata, assembly GCA_030765065.1. Taxonomy (NCBI): domain Eukaryota; kingdom Metazoa; phylum Arthropoda; class Insecta; order Mantodea; family Mantidae; genus Deroplatys; species Deroplatys truncata. Next base: position 9,047 of record JAUKNL010000790.1, on the reverse strand, counting down.
TCATGAATTAAACTGTGTGTTTTCAAATGTCCTAACTGAGTAAAGCTCTTATTGCAGACATTACATTTTTGCGGCTTCTTACCCTCATGAATTAAACTGTGCGTTTTCATACTCCCTAGCTGAGTAAAGCTCTTATTGCAAACATTACATTTGTGTGGTTTCTTAACCTCATGAATCAAACTGTGTGTTCTCAAATTCCCTAGCTGAGTAAAGCTCATTTTGCAAACATTACATGTGTGTGGTTTCTTACCCTCATGAAACAAACTGTGTGTTCTTAAACTCCCTAGCTGAGTAAAGCTCTTATTGCAAACATTACATTTGTGTGGTTTCTTAACCTCATGAATCAAACTGTGTGTTCTCAAATTCCCTAGCTGAGTAAAGCTCTTATTGCAAACATTACATTTGTGTGGTTTCTCACCCTCGTGAATCAAACTGTGTGTTCTTAAACTCCCTAGCTGAGTAAAGCGCTTATTGCAAACATTACATTCATGTGGTTTCTTATCCTCATGATTCAAACTGTGTGCTCTCAAATTCCCTAGCTGAGTAAAGCTCTTATTGCAGACATTACATTGGTGTGGTTTCTTACCCTCATGAATCAAACTGTGTCTTCTCAAACTCTGCGGAAGAGTAAAGCTCTTGTTGCAAACATTACATTTGTGTGGTTTCTTACCCTCATGAATCAAACTGTGTCTTCTCAAACTCTGCGGATGAGTAAAGCTCTTATTGCAAACATTACATTTGTGTGATTTCTTACCCTCATGAATCAAACTGTCTCTTCTCAAACTCCCTAGCTGAATAAAGCTCATATTGCAGGCATTACATTTGTGTGATTTCTTACCCTCATGAATCAAACTGTGTGTTCTCAAACTCCGTGGATCAGTAAAGCTCTTATTGCAGACATTACATTTGTTTGGTTTCTCACCCTCATGAATCAAACTGTGTGTTTTTAAACTCCCTAGCTGAGTAAAGCTCTTATTGTAAACATTACATTTGTGTGGTTTCTTGTCCTCATGAATCAAAATGTGTTTTCTCAAACTCCCTAGATCACAAAAGCTCTTATTGCAAACATTACATTTGTGTGGTTTCTCACCCTCATGAATCAAACTGTGTTTTGTCAAACTCCCTAGATCACAAAAGCTCTTATTGCAAACATTACATTTGTGTGGTTTCTTACCCTCATGAATCAAACTGTGTTTTCTCAAACTCCCTAGATCACAAAAGCTCTTATTGCAAGCATTACATTTGTGTGGTTTCTCACCCTCATGAATCAAACTGTATGTTCTCAAACTCTGCGGATGAGTAAAGCTCTTATTGCAAGCATTACATTTGTGGGGCTCTTCACCCGCATGAATAACCCTCAATTCACTCTGCTTGCAAATGTCACAGTTATGTACTTTCTTTTCTCCAGGAATCAAATCATGCAATTTCAATGTTGATTTTACAGGAAATCTTTTTGAAAAACGCATTCCATAATCACTAACCAGAGTTTGCTTCTTTGAACGTAATAGTAAAGTATTTGTTTTATCATTCTCCACATTCTTCTTAGATCTGTGAGAATAAACACTTTTAGTTATTTGAGATGGGTCCATAGGTTCTACTCCAGTAGTTTCTCGACAAGTTGTATCTACAATTAACCTGAAAAATTGAAAGAAGCATCAATAATAATTTCGTAAATGAGTGTAGATATTATTAATCAATAACTCTGAGAGGATACTGGTGTTCAGTTGCTAAAAGCAAAAATATACTGCCCTTGAAATTCATTCTGGGTTATACTTCTGATTTGTGATTTTCAAATTATAATTGCCAACAAGCATTTTACAGCTGTGAGGTATGTGTCAATGGAGTGCAATTATAGTTTTAAACTGTTATTAGTACTAGTTCATTATACTGCCTAAACTGTTATTTGTACTAGTTCATTATACTGCCAACAGAAGTTTACAAAAGTCTTTATCTTCTAGTTCTGCATCCTTTAACCGTTAGGTTTAATTGGTCGAGTTATTGCTTGTCTGGTAAATGAAGAGTAACACAAGTCTTGAGAAGGAGGAAATCACATAAAAGTTAACTGAGGTACAGACTGGAGTGAATGAGGATTTTCACACTGCAGCCAGTATTTTGTGTAAAGCACATACATGACTTCTATTAGCAAGGGAATAGAGGGAGTGGCCTAACAGCAAATACAATTAGCTGCATCCCTAATATTTACATACTTTAATACTCTCAATGCTTCCCCTACCTGCAAAGAGAGGTCAAGGCATGGGATTCCCATCAAACCATGGACCAGCCACATCAGAGGGTTCTATGCTGGACAAGCTAGATAACATTTCTCAAAACAAGTCTACCATAACTAAAACTGACAGTAAAGGAATTAAATACATAACAGCCATTGTTATCACATTATATTTAATATTCAGGTTACTGCATGTTGTAAGTAGTTGCAGCAGCAGAAATAGTTGTGATATTGAAATTATTGTCTGCTAACCTCAATAAAACATATTCACTGTCTCTGGTACTGAGATATTAAACTTTTGAATACTTAGTGTATCTCACATGCTGAGCTTTACACGCACATCTCATAATTTTGTAAGATGATCAGCAAATATGGTGAAGAAAACTGAGATCTACTGTAATCCCCAATCTTGGTAATAGGAACTCAGATATCACTGACATCTTTATAGTGAGCTTTAATCTAATCACTTGGAAAGCATTATGGGATATAAAATAATGAAATGAAGTTACAAAGTCAAGTTGTAATATTCCGTATTGTGAGACCTTACCTGTATGAATCTGCTGATTCCAAGTCCTCTGGCTGCCTGTACTGTAACAAGGTAACTCCTGTTTTATTTTTAAAACAATTATTTGGATAACCATGCAGTATTAATATAATTATTTTATAGTACACAGAATAAAATATTTCATTGTTACAAGAAACATTAGCATATTGAAGGTTCTCTTTAAAAATGTTATACAAATATAAACATAAATAATATTATATAGAAACTCTGAATCAGAGTTAAACACTTAACATCACTTACATATTTTACAACTTCTAACTTGTAATTGTGACTCAACTTTTCTATATAATTTTAAAGTCACATCACTGTTACTAGCTTATCCGTATTTTATACTAAGAAATAATATTATTTAAAAAGCTGACATTTATATTGTAATTTGGTTGAGTTGGGCAGTTAATTAACATATCCAACTGTAAGTGGATTGCATTAAACAAAGTTGGTATTAAATTTAACAGAACTAATTAAACAAGATTCTTTACATATGGTTCAAATGTTCAAACATTAACTCAAAAAATAATGTAAGAAGTGCTGAAAATGCTAATATTGGGGAGTTGCTGATAGATAATCACTTCTACTGGAAATCACACTTATATTATTTAACACTAGAATCGCCAGAGCTAGTTATATATTTAAAACTGCTGATTTAAACACTGCTTTTAACACATACCAATACCAATTCTCGATCACCTGCCATGGACACAGGTGTTGAATTACATCATTATAAATTCTATCACACACTGATCTTTGAAGACAGGAATTAACTTTGCTCTGTATAATAAACATTTTAAAGTGTTAACTATAACTTATTCTGGTCAACTTACCTTGTCTTCACTCTGCAATAAAATGTTTGAATCCGATGGTTCTGATTGACATTCTGTTTCTATTGACGTTCTCTGAACACTCACTTCACCATACGAGATAAACTCTTTCTTTATCTTCTTTACAAGATCTAAAGAAAACAACTTCTCCTCTTTCTGAAAATGTGTATCAGAAACAAAAGATAACTCGTTTGTTTCTGTATTATTACACAATTCAAAATCACTATATGTGTCAGTATCATTCTTAAATTCATTTCCAAAATCTGTGGAAAAACACACACTCTCATTTGGTGAGTCTAGTTTCAAAATATCAACTTCCTTTTTGATAATTATTTTGTGGTCCATTAAGTCATATTGATTTATGGTAGCACCGCACTCACATATTCTTTCAGGACTGGAGGATGAGAAGTCTTTGACAATTGATATCTCTTCTTCTAGAAGATTGATTTCTTCTTTAACTTTTGTTTCGCTATCCATTTCTCAGCCTGTAGAAAACAAAAGGCTATCAGTGTTATCAAGATTGAATTTAACCTAAAATCACACAAAGAACCACTGCTGTATGAACACAAGAGTTATTGAGTTAACAATGATGAGGAAGGACGAATCAATAACTGGAGGTTATAATCACACAGCAGATTCTTATGTAAATAAATATTTTTTCTGCAAACACATAAATGCCTACAAAAAGGGAAAACTGAATAATTGCCCATAATAAACATAAATATGAAATCTTATTTCACATAAACATACATCTTTTACGAAAAGAGTAAATAAATATTTTAATATAATCTTCCATGGATAAATCTTGATTAATTTTTTATTTTTGCTATTATATATCCTGCATAATTATTAACTTATTCTCTTATAAATACATATACAATATATTTAGATTTACTTGTATTGCATTATAGGAATCAGAGAATGTTCACCATATAACGGTGCCTAAGGTAAATAGAATAGATTAGGCCAGTATCGAACTTGCTGACAGCCTGCTTATTCCCCGTTTGCTATTTGTGTACTTCATAATATGATTATACTGCTAGACCAAGCACTTGCAGTAAAATGTGTGAATGTTTTTCCTTATGGATCAGAGTTAATTGCTTAACACAGATCAGCATTCATGTCGCTCAATTTGGAAATAAACATATTGCTGCTGCAACTCGTGTGAATTCACGACAATTATTGATATACAAACTGGCTTATTCAAGTGTAGGACAATCAAAGTGTTCCCAGTATTGTTTAGATTTATACAGAGCATTGGTAGCAGTCGAATTCCACTCAAAAGAGTCAATAATGTTCAACTTAGGGAACTTTTGGACTAAATATATCAACACTGAGCCTCCTGAGGAATCAACATTAAGAAAGAACTACCTTCATAAGTACTTTGACGAAACTTTAAAAAAAATTAGGGCAGCATGTGAAAATGAAAAACTTTCAGTAAGCATTGATGAAACCCTAGATTCAAGTTTCAGAAAAATAGAAAATGTTTTCGTTGTAATGAAAAATAAAAAAATAGTGAAGTCATATTTAGTGGTGCGTAAAGAACTATCCACATCAAATAACATAATGATTGTGAGGCTACTCAATGAAGCTATGCATATGATATGGCCAAATGTGTGACTGTATTAGTTGTGACATTATTTATTTATTGTTGAGCCACACGTTTGGGAGCCAATTTGCGATGGTAAATTTATAATGTTATTTGTGTATGTGTGTTTACTTCACGTGGTGAAGCCATTTTGTGACGTGATTCTTTGTTAGGTTTGTAGCTCCATCTGGTGTTAGCAATTTGCGGTAGTATTAGTGTTCGTTTGAAAGAATGCTACTGTTATTTTATTTAATTTTTGTTCACTGTCCTCCGGCTAGCTATGATCTTTTGGTCAAGCACTTCTCTTTATACAGGTTGTGTAAACGGAAGGGAGTCTCTTATCCAAAGATAACACTGATGAAGAAATTTGTTTTACACTTTTATTGTCGAACACGTTAACTATCACATTTGCACATTGATCTTGACACTCGCCAAACTGTAACTGTTATAATAACCTTATTACTAATCACTCTTAATTCGCGTACTTCAACTTTTTGTATAATTAACTTTACAACACTTTAGATTTTTCATAATTCTGCTACACGTAACTTGTGAATCGATAGCCGACGTGTAATATTTCTGCTGGACTGAAGGCGACGTGTATCATACAAATATTTTTGACGAACTGACGGACTGAAGAAGACGTGTAGTGTACAAAGATTTTTGATGAACTGACGGACTGAAGACGATGTGTAGTGTACAAAGATTTTTGATGAACTGACGGGGTCTATCTCTAACCTATCGCTTTTATACTCATACACCCCGATATGCCTAAAGATTATAACTGAGCTGCTATTTGCTAATAAAACGCGCCAACATTAGCGTCTATTTTTATATCCAATGAGCATATGAATACATATGCTCTAGGGAAATGTTCCAGAAGATTCTAAAGGAAAACGCGCCAACATTACGTAACTTCCTCGTTTCCAATAATGATAAACAGCTCACCCCCTCGCTGCATTATTGCACGCTATTATTGTCAGTTTCAGTAAGGCAGTATAAACTTACTTCTCAACAATATTTACAATCAACAAACATCTCAAATCAATGTCACACAAAAATGCATATTCATACTATAATCATTCATTACATTTAAATAATTTGTGATATAAATTACTGCATCATATGTCCCACTAGAAACATAATTATAAATATTTACAACATGTTTGGAAATTTTATAATTGGGTTTTTAGTCTCCTCAATCTTGGAACACACGCTATCACTTTCACTTGACACTTCACACGTATTTAACACACGACATATGTTTTTTTTTTTTTTATCTCGCCACTACTTACTGGCTCTGGTTTAATGTTTTAGACATTAATCTGACATCACAATTTTTAAAGCAAATACTGTACCCTGAAGTATTTAATTACTGTTACAAAAGATGGTTTATTTTCTTATATTGTTGACAAAAATTTATCAATTCAAGAGGTTTTTTTTTTTTGTAATTATTAAACATATTTACCAAAAAATATTCACCCTCTACACAAATATATTTACATCTCTTAAATCTAGGCACTGTTTCACATATTCTGTTTACTACATAAGTATTTGTTTCTTTTTTTTTAATTATTTTTAACCCATTTTTGTTGTTTTGTACTTTATAATCACAATACTCTTGGAATTATATCTATGTACCTTTACTTCAATATAACATTAAGTTTTATTTCAAATGCTGTTACAGTTACTAAGATTTTTTTTTTTTAATCATTTATCTTTTTTTTTTTTTTTTTATTTCTCTTTACCTATGACATACATACATAATTAACCCTCTTATGTTCCAATACATTGCTCTGCATTTCATCTTTAACTATCCAGCATTTACTTTACATCTCATTGCTATTTACCCTCCTGGATCAAATTGTCTGTGGCTAAACATTACTCGTAGCCGTATTCTAACCTTCCAAAATTTGTTAATGGATAACCTCTTAAAGGATTCATATGATATTTTACCCCCTGATACCATTTGTAACCAATCTAAAGTTTTCTGGTCCAAACATCTTTTGACAACTATCATTTTCAATGCTTCAGGTATCTTTTTAATTTGAAAATATTCTGATAATTCTGCTATAAACTGTACTGGACTGGAGTTTTCATTAAACTTTGGAAGTGGAAAATCACTTAAGATATGATTGTAATTTTGCAAATCCCCTACTCCCATATTTAAATTCTCTAGTGTTATTTGTGCACTCTGAGTTTCAGCATTAGCTATAGATGAAGCTGCCGCATCACTCACATTATTTGTCATACCTGAGGAACTACCTCTATCATTATTTTGTACATCAGATACATTCACATCACATATATTTACCCTTGAATTCAATTCTAACCTATTTACAGTACCTTGCAGATTTTCTATTGTCTGTTCCAATTTTCTATTATTCTCATTTTGAACAGCTTGGTGTTTGTTAATTTCAGAAGTTAGCTTTTGATTCAAATCTTTAGACAAATCTTTAACTTCTTCAGACAATTTATTTCTTTGTGTTTCTGACTCCTTCTGAATTTCAAATATTTCCCCTCTGAAATTAACTTGCACCTGAATTAAATCTGCATTTGTAGCCTCCATCATCTCTCTTAACTCACTTGAAATGCTACTCAGTCGGCTACCTCATTCTGTACATTTTACATCAACATGTTCTATTTTATTATTAACCTCACTTTTTTGGTTTGATATTTCCCTGCTCATTTCTGACATTTTCTTTGAAACTTCACCTATTTCATTTGCTATCATTTCCTGATTTTCATTTCTCATTCTCATCATACTACTATCTAGCTCCATAAATTTCTTTTCAATTTCTTCCCTGTTTTGTTCTAAGCTCTTACCAATATCTTCCCTCAATTCCCTATTATTCTTTTGCATATCTTCCCTTAATTGATCTGTAATACTCTTACTAATATCTTCCCTCAATTCTTTCTTATTCTGATCTAGTTTTTGATCTAAACTCCTATCAATATCTTCTCTTAATTCCCTATTATTCTTTTGCATATTCTGAGTTAGTTTTTGTTCTAATTTCTCATTACTCTTAACAATATCTTTTAGCATTTCCATCATCATACTAGCATCAAAATTAACATTTCCTGCTATTCTATTCTGACTTTCTGCACTAACATTTTCTCCCTCAAATCCTACATTATTTGAGCTATTTTCTGTAACCTGTATTGAATTACAGCTAACTGTTACATTATCTCCCTCCATAATTATTTCTTCTGCATTATTAGTAGTCATTGTTTTCTTTATCCTACCGCTCCTAAGGTACATTTAAATTTTTACACTTTTTTTAGAATAAAAGTCACACGTTTCTAACCTTTCTGATGCTACCTGCTGATGTTGCTTTGATGTCCAGCTTTCTGCCCCTCTCTCCTAGATTATATGTTGCTTCTGCATTGTATTATGATGAATCTGCGTCGTTTATAATAGGTGTTCTGTAGTTGAATTCCCCTGTTGCCTTGTAATCTCGGAATTACGATGTCCAATCATCCGCGTAGTCTGTCGTCCCTTTTATAGTTTCTGGAATCTGCGTCTTGTAGTTCAGTTCACTTCTCCATTCGCTCCACGTCCTGGTTCCTTCGCCCCTTCCTGGTTATCTCATTTCTTCCTGGTTATACTGCCCCACGTTCTGGGTGCCAATTTGCGGTGTTGTTCTTTTGTTATTTTTATTAAGCCCCACGTTTGGGAGCCAATTTGAAGTGGGATTATTTGTAAAGTTATTTTATTTATTGTTGAGCCACACGTTTGGGAGCCAATTTGCAATGGTAAATTCATAATGTTATTTGTGTATGTGTGTTTACTTCACGTGGTGAAGCCATTTTGTGACGTGATTCTTTGTTAGGTTTGTAGCTCCATCT
>JAUKNL010000789.1:0-15213 GCA_030765065.1 Deroplatys truncata | reverse complement strand
AGCATGGAAGATTTGAGAAAGAAAATAATATGATACAGTTGGTCAAACTATTGATGGCAGCTATGAGAATGGGAGATTTGAGAAAGAAAATGATATGATACAGTTGTCAAACTACTCATGACAACTTTGAGCATGGGAGATTTGAGAAAGAAAATGATATGATACAGTTGGTCAAAATATTGATGACAACTATGAGCATGGGAGATTTGAGAAAGAAAATGATATGATACAGTTGGTCAAACCACTGATGACAACTATGAGCATGGGAGATTTGAGAAAGAAAATATGATACAGTTGGTCAAACTACTGATGACAACTATGAGCATGGGTGATTTGAGAAAGAAAATCATATGATACAATTGGTCAAATTATTGATGACAACTATGAGCATGGGAGATTTGAGAAAGAAAATGATGATACAGTTGGTCAAACCACTGATGACAACTATGAGCTCGGGAGATTACAGAAAGATAGCCAAATGATACAGTTGGTCGAACTACTGATGGCAACTTTGAGCATGGAAGATTTGAGAAACAAAATGATATGATACAGTTGGTCAAACTACTGATGAAGGCTCTGGGCATGGCAGATTAGCGAAAGGAAATGATATGCTACAGTTGGTCAAGCTACTGATAAAGGCTCTGGGCATGGCAGATTAGAGATAGTAAAGTGATATGATACAGTTGGTCAAACTACTGATGACAACTATGAGCATGGGAGATTTGAGAAAGAAAATGATATGATACAGTTGGTCAAACTACTGATGAAGGCTCTGGGCATGGCAGATTAGAGAAAGCAAAATGGTATGATACAGTTGGTCAAACTACTGATGTCAACTATGAGCATGGGAGATTTGAGAAAGAAAATGATATGATACAGTTGGTCAAACTACTGATGACAAATATGAGCATGGGAGATATGAGAAAGAAAATGATATGATACATTTGGTCAAACTACTGATGACTACTATGAGCATGGAAGATTTGAGAAAGAAAATGATATGATACAGTTGGTCAAACCACTGATGCCATCTTTGAGCATGGAAGATTTGAGAAAGAAAATATGATACAGTTGGTCAAACTACCGATGACAACTATGAGCATGGGAGATTTGAGAAGGAAAATGATGTGATAGAGTTGGTCAAACTACTGATGACATCTTTGAGCATGGAAGATTTGAGAAAGAAAATGATATGATACAGTTGGTCAAACTACTGATGACAACTATGAGCATGGGAGATTTTAGAAAGAAAATGATATGATACAGTTGGTCAAACTACTGATGACATCTCTGAGCATGAAAGATTTCAGAAAGAAAATGATATGATACAGTTGGTCAAACTACTGATGACAACTATGAGCATGGGAGATTTGAGAAAGATAATGATATGATACAGTTGGTCAAACTACTGATGAAGGCTCTGGGCATGGCAGATTAGCGAAAGGAAATGATATGATACAGTAGGTCAAGCTACTGATGAAGGCTCTGGGCATGGCAGATTAGAGAAAGAAACGTGATATGATACAGTTGGTCAAACTACTGATGACAACTATGAGCATGGGAGATTTGAGAAAGAAAATGATATGATACGGTTGGTAAACTATTGATGACTACTATGAGCATGGAGGATTTGAGAAAGAAAATTATATTATACAATTGGTCAAACTACTGATGACAACTATGAGCATGGGAGATTTGAGAAAGAAAATGATATGATACAGTTGGTCAAAATACTGATGACATCTATGAGCATGGGAGATTTAGAAAGAAAATGATATGATACAGTTGGTCAAACTACTGATGACAGCTTTAAGCATGGAGGATTTGAGAAGGAAAATGATATGATAGAGTTGGTGAAACTACTGCTGACAACTTTGAGCATGGGAGATTTGGGAAAGAAAGCCATATGATACAGTTGTCAAACTACTGATGACATCTTTGAGCATGGAAGATTTGAGAAAGAAAATGATATGATACAGTTGGTTAAACTACTGATGACTACTATGAGCAAGGAAGATTTGAGAAAGAAAATGATATGATACAGTTGGTCAAGCTATTGATGGCAACTATGAGCATGGGAGATTTGAGAAAGATAATGATATGATACAGTTGGTCAAACTACTGATGAAGGCTCTGGGCATGGCAGATTAGCGAAAGGAAATGATATGATACAGTTGGTCAAGCTACAGATGAAGGCTCTGGGCAAGGCAGATTAGAGAAAGAAAAGTGATATGATACAGTTGGTGAAACTACTGATGACTACTATGAGCATGGAAGATTTGAAAAAGAAAATGATATGATACAGTTGGTCAAACTACTGATGAGATCTTTGAGCATGGGAGATTTGAGAAAGAAAATGATATGATACAGTTGGTAAAACTACTGATGGCAACTATGAGCATGGGAGATTTGAGAAAGAAAGTGATATGATACAGTTGCTCAAACCACTGATGACTACTATGAGCATGGAAGATTTGAGAAAGAAAATGATGTGTTACAGTTGGTCAAACTACTGATTGCAGCTTTAAGCATGGAAGATTTGAGAAATAAAATGATATGATACAGTTGGTCAAACTACTGATGAAAACTTTGAGCATGGGAGATTTGAGAAAGAAAATGATATGATACAGTTGGTAAAACTACTGTTACAAGTTTGAGCATGGAAATTTGAGAAAGAAAATGATATGATACAGTTGGTCAAACTACTGATGACAGCTTTAAGCATGGAAGATTTGAGAAGGAAAATGATATGATAGAGTTGGTCAAACTACTGATGAGAACTTTGAGCATGGGAGATTTGAGAAAGAAAGCCATATGATACAGTTGTCAAACTACTGATGACAACTTTGAGGATGGGAGATTTGGGAAAGAAAGCCATATGATACAGTTGGTCAAACTACTGACTACAACTATGAGCATGGGAGATTTGAGAAAGAAAATGATATGATACAGTTGGTCAATATACTGATGGCAACTTTGAGCATGGAAGATTTGAGAAAGAAAATGATATTATACAGTTGGTAAAGTCACTGATGAAGGCTCTGGGCATGGCAGATTAGAGAAAGGAAATGATATGATACAGTTGGTCAAACCACTGATGACAACTATGAGCATGGGAGATTACAGAAAGACAGCCAAATGATACAGTTGGTCAAACTACTGATGGCAACTTTGAGCATGGAAGATTTGAGAAAGAAAATGATATGATACAGTTGGTCAAACTACTGATGAAGGTTCTGGGCATGGCAGATTAGCGAAAGGAAATGATATGATACAGTTGGTCAAACTACTGATGACAACTATAAGCATGGGAGATTTGAGAAAGAAAATGATATGATACAGTTGGTCAAACTACTGATGACAGCTTTAAGCATGGAAGATTTGAGAAGGAAAATGGTATGACAGAGTTGGTCAAACTACTGATGACAACTTTGAGCATGGAAGATTTGGGAAAGAAAGCCATATGATACAGTTGTCAAACTACTGATGACAACTTTGAGCATGGGAGATTTGGGAAAGAAAGCCATATGATACAGTTGTCAAACTACTGATGACCACTTTGAGCATGGCAGATTATAGAAAGAAAAGTGATATGGTACAGTTGGTCAAATTACTGATGACATCTATGAGCATGGAAGATTTGAGAAAGAAAATGATATGATACAGTTGGTCAAACTACTGATGAAGGCTCTGGGCATGGCAGATTAGAGAAAGAAAAGTGATATGGTACAGTTGGTCAAATTACTGATGACATCTATGAGCATGGAAGATTTGAGAAAGAAAATAATATGATACAGTTGGTCAAACTATTGATGGCAACTATGAGAATGGGAGATTTGAGAAAGAAAATGATATGATACAGTTGTCAAACTACTCATGACAACTTTGAGCATGGGAGATTTGGGAAAGAAAGCCATATGATACAGTTGTCAAACTACTGATGACAACTTTGAGCATGGGAGATTTGAGACAGAAAGCCATATGATACAGTTGTCAAACTACTGATGACAACTTTGAGCATGGGAGATTTGAGAAAGAAAGCCATATGATACAGTTGTCAAACTACTGATGACAACTTTGAGAATGGGAGATTTGAGAAAGAAAGCCATATGATACAGTTGTCAAACTACTGATGACAACTTTGAGCATGGGAGATTTGAGAAAGAAAATGATATGATACAGTTGGTCAAACTACTGATGACATCTATAATCATGGGAGATTTGAGAAAGAAAGCCATATGATACAGTTGTCAAACTACTGATGACAACTTTGAGCATGGGAGATTTGGGAAAGAAAGCCATATAATACAGTTGTCAAACTACTGATGACAACTTTGAGCATGGGAGATTTGAGAAAGAAGGGCATATGATACAGTTGCCAAACTACTGATGACAACTTTGAGCATGGGAGATTTGGGAAAGAAAGCCATATGATACAGTTGGTCAAACTACTGACTACAACTATGAGCATGGGAGATTAGAGAAAGAAAATGATATGATACGGTTGGCAAGCTACTGATGAAGGCTCTGGGCATGGCAGATTAGGGAAAGAAAAGTGATATGGTACTGTTGGTCAAATTACTGATGACATCTATGGGCATGGAAGATTTGAGAAAGAAAATGATATGATACAGTTGTCAAACTACTGATGACAACTTTGAGCATGGGAGATTTGGGAAAGAAAGCCATATGATACAGTTGTCAAACTACTGATGACAACTTTGAGCATGGGAGATTTGAGAAAGAAAATGATATGATACAGTTGGTCAAACTACCGATGGAAACTTTTAGCATGGGAGATTTGAGAAAGAAAATGATATGATACAGTTGGTCAAGCTACTGATGAAGGCTCTGGGCATGGCAGATTAGAGAAAGAAAAGTGATATGGTACAGTTGGTCAAATTACTGATGACATCTATGAGCATGGAAGATTTGAGAAAAAAATGATATGATACAGTTGGTCAAACTATTGATGGCAACTATGAGAATGGGAGATTTGAGAAAGAAAATGATATGATACAGTTGTCAAACTACTGATGACAACTTTGAGCATGGGAGATTTGGGAAAGGAAATGATATGATACAGTTGGTCAAACCACTGATGACAACTATGAGCATGGGAGATTACAGAAAGACAGCCAAATGATATAGTTGTCAAACTACTGATGGCAACTTTGAGCATGGAAGATTTGATAAAGCAAATCATATGATACAGTTGGTCAAACTACTGATGAAGGTTCTGGGCATGGCAGATTAGCGAAAGGAAATGATATGATACAGTTGGTCAAACTACTGATGACAACTATAAGCATGGGAGATTTGAGAAAGAAAATGATATGATACAGTTGGTCAAACTACTGATGACAGCTTTAAGCATGGAAGATTTGAGAAGGAAAATGATATGATAGAGTTGGTCAAACTACTGATGACAACTTTGAGCATGGAAGATTTGGGAAAGAAAGCCATATGATACAGTTGTCAAACTACTGATGACAACTTTGAGCATGGGAGATTTGGGAAAGAAAGCAATATGATACAGTTGTCAAACTACTGATGACAACTTTGAGCATGGGAGATTTGAGAAAGAAAGCCATATGATACAGTTGTGAAACTACTGATGGCAACTTTGAGCATGGGAGATTTGAGAAAGAAAGCCATATGATACAGATGCCCAATTACTGATGACAACTTTTAGCATGGGAGATTTGGGAAAGAAAGCCATATGATACAGTTGTCAAACTACTGATGACAACTTTGAGCATTGGAGATTTGAGAAAGAAAGCCATATCATACAGTTGTCAAACTACTGATGACAACTTTGAGCATGGGAGATTTGAGAAAGAAAGCCATATGATACAGTTGTCAAACTACTGATGACAACTTTGAGCATGGGAGACTTGAGAAAGAAAGCCATATGATACAGTTGTCAAACTACTGATGACAACTTTGAGCATGGGAGATTTGAGAAAGAAAGCCATATGATACAGTTGGTCAAACTATTGATGACAACTATGAGCATGCGAGATTTGAGAAAGAAAATATGATACAGTTGGTCAAACTACTGATGACAACTATGAGCATGGGAGATTTGAGAAAGAAAATGATATGATACAGTTGGTCAAACCACTGATGACAACTATGAGCATGGGAGATTTGAGAAAGAAAATATGATACAGTTGGTCAAACTACTGATGACAACTATGAGCATGGGTGATTTGAGAAAGAAAATGATATGATACAGTTGGTCAAAGTATTGATGACAACTATGAGCATGGGAGATTTGAGAAAGAAAATGATGATACAGCTGGTCAAACCACTGATGACAACTATGAGCACGGGAGATTACAGAAAGACAGCCAAATGATACAGTTGGTCAAACTACTGATGGCAACTTTAAGCATGGAAGATTTGAGAAAGAAAATGATATGATACAGGTGGTCAAACTACTGATGAAGGCTCTGGGCATGGCAGATTAGCGAAAGGAAATGATATGATACAGTTGGTCAAGCTACTGATAAAGGCTCTGGGCGTGGCAGATTAGAGATAGTAAAGTGATATGATACAGTTGGTCAAACTACTGATGACAACTATGGGCATGGGAGATTTGAGAAAGAAAATGATATGATACAGTTGGTCAAACTACTGATGAAGGCTCTGGGCATGGCAGATTAGAGAAAGAAAAAAGGTATGATACAGTTGGTCAAACTACTGATGAAAACTATGAGCATGGGAGATTTGAGAAAGAAAATGATATGATACATTTGGTCAAACCACTGATGCCATCCTTGAGCATGGAAGATTTGAGAAAGAAAATGATATGATACAGTTGGTCAAACTACCGATGACAACTATGAGCATGGGGGATTTGAGAAGGAAAATGATGTGATAGAGTTGGTCAAACTACTGATGACATCTTTGAGCATGGAAGATTTGAGAAAGAAAATGATATGATACAGTTGGTCAAACTACTGATGACAACTATGTGCATGTAAGATTTTAGAAAGAAAATGATATGATACAGTTGGTCAAACTACTGATGACATCTTTGAGCATAGAAGATTTCAGAAAGAAAATGTTATGATACAGTTGGTCAAACTACTGATGACATCTTTGAGCATGGAAGATTTAGAAAGCAAATCATATGATACAGTTGGTCAAACTACTGATGACAACTATGAGCATGGGAGATTTGAGAAAGAAAATGATATGATACGGTTGGTCAAACTATTGATGACTACTATGAGCATGGAGGATTTGAGAAAGAAAATTATATTATAAAGTTGGTCAAACTACTAATGACAACTATGAGCATGGGAGATTTGAGAAAGAAAATGATATGATACAGTTGGTCAAAATACTGATGACTACTATGAGCATGGAAGATTTGAGACAGAAAATGAAATGATACAGTTGGTAAAACTACTGATGACAAATATGAGCATGGGAGATATGAGAAAGAAAATGATATGATACATTTGGTCAAACCACTGATGACTACTATGAGCATGGAAGATTTGAGAAAAAAAATGATATGATACAGTTGGTCAAACTACTGATGCCATCTTTGAGCATGGAAGATTTGAGAAAGAAAATGATATGATACAGTTGGTCAAACTACTGATGACAACTATGAGCATGGGAGATTTGAGAAAGAAAATGATATGACACAGTTGGTCAAACTACTGATGACATATATGAGCATGGAAGATTTGAGAAAGAAAATGATATGATACAGTTAGTCAAACTACTGATGACAACTATGAGCATGGGAGATTTGAGAAAGAGAGCCATATGATACAGTTTACAAACTACTGATGACAACTTTGAGCATGGGAGATTTGGGAAAGAAAGCCTTATGATACAGTTGTCAAACTACTGATGACAACTTTGAGCATGGGAGATTTGAGAAAGAAAGCCATATGATACAGTTGTCAAACTACTGATGACAACTTTGAGCATGGGAGATTTGAGAAAGAAAGCCATATGATACAGTTGTCAAACTACTGATGACAACTTTGAGCATGGGAAATTTGGGAAAGAAAATGATATGATACAGTTGGTCAAACTACTGATGACAACTATAAGCATGGGAGATTTGAGAAAGAAAATGATATGATACAGTTGGTGAAACTAATGATGACATCTTTGAGCATGGAAGATTTGAGAAAGAAAATGATATGATACAGTTTGTCAAACTACTGATGACAACTATGAGCATGGGAGATTTGAGAAAGACAATGATATGATACAAATGGTCAAACTACTGATGACATCTTTGAGCATGGAAGATTTGAGAAAGAAAATGTTATGATACAGTTGGTCAAACTACTGATGACATCTTTGAGCATGGAAGATTTGAGAAAGAAAATGATATGATACAGTTGGTTAAACTACTGATGACTACTATGAGCATGGAAGATTTGAGAAAGAAAATGATGTGTTACAGTTGGTCAAACTACTGATTGCAGCTTCAAGCATGGAAGATTTGAGAAATAAAATGATATGATACAGTTGGTCAAACTACTGATGAAAACTTTGAGCATGGGAGATTTGAGAAAGAAAAAGATATGATACAGTTGGTAAAACTACTGTTACAAGTTTGAGCATGGAAATTTGAGAAAGAAAATGATATGATACAGTTGGTCAAACTACGGATGACAGCTTTAAGCATGGAAGATTTGAGAAGAAAAATGATATGATAGAGTTGGTCAAACTACTGATGAGAACTTTGAGCATGGGAGATTTGAGAAAGAAAGCCATATGATACAGTTATCAAACTACTGATGGCAACTTTGAGCATGGAAGATTTGAGAAAGGAAATGATATGATACAGTTGGTCAAACCACTGATGACAACTATGAGCATGGGAGATTACAGAAAGACAGCCAAATGATATAGTTGTCAAACTACTGATGGCAACTTTGAGCATGGCAGATTATAGAAAGAAAAGTGATATGGTACAGTTGGTCAAATTACTGATGACATCTATGAGCATGGAAGATTTGAGAAAGAAAATGATATGATACAGTTGGTCAAACTACTGATGAAGGCTCTGGGCATGGCAGATTAGAGAAAGAAGAGTGATATGGTACAGTTGGTCAAATTACTGATGACATCTATGAGCATGGAAGATTTGAGAAAGAAAATAATATGATACAGTTGGTCAAACTATTGATGGCAACTATGAGAATGGGAGATTTGAGAAAGAAAATGATATGATACAGTTGTCAAACTACTCATGACAACGTTGAGCATGGGAGATTTGGGAAAGAAAGCCATATGATACAGTTGTCAAACTACTGATGACAACTTTGAGCATGGGAGATTTGAGAAAGAAAGCCATATGATACAGTTGTCAAACTACTGATGACAACTTTGAGCATGGGAGATTTGAGAAAGAAAGCCATATGATACAGTTGTCAAACTACTGATGACAACTTTGAGAATGGGAGATTTGAGAAAGAAAGCCATATGATACAGTTGTCAAACTACTGATGACAACTTTGAGCATGGGAGATTTGAGAAAGAAAATGATATGATACAGTTGGTCAAACTACGGATGACAGCTTTAAGCATGGAAGATTTGAGAAGAAAAATGATATGATAGAGTTGGTCAAACTACTGATGAGAACTTTGAGCATGGGAGATTTGAGAAAGAAAGCCATATGATACAGTTATCAAACTACTGATGGCAACTTTGAGCATGGAAGATTTGAGAAAGGAAATGATATGATACAGTTGGTCAAACCACTGATGACAACTATGAGCATGGGAGATTACAGAAAGACAGCCAAATGATATAGTTGTCAAACTACTGATGGCAACTTTGAGCATGGAAGATTTGAGAAAGCAAATGATATGATACAGTTGGTCAAACTACTGATGAAGGTTCTGGGCATGGCAGATTAGCGAAAGGAAATGATATGATACAGTTGGTCAAACTACTGATGACAACTATAAGCATGGGAGATTTGAGAAAGAAAATGATATGATACAGTTGGTCAAACTACTGATGACAGCTTTAAGCATGGAAGATTTGAGAAGGAAAATGATATGATAGAGTTGGTCAAACTACTGATGACAACTTTGAGCATGGAAGATTTGGGAAAGAAAGCCATATGATACAGTTGTCAAACTACTGATGACAACTTTGAGCATGGGAGATTTGTGAAAGAAAGCCATATGATACAGTTGTCAAACTACTGATGACAACTTTGAGCATGGGAGATTTGAGAAAGAAAGCCATATGATACAGTTGTCAAACTACTGATGACAACTTTGAGCATGGGAGACTTGAGAAAGAAAGCCATATGATACAGTTGTCAAACTACTGATGACAACTTTGAGCATGGGAGATTTGAGAAAGAAAGCCATATGATACAGTTGTCAAACTACTGATGACAACTTTGAGCATGGGAGATTTGGGAAAGGAAGCCATATTATACAGTTGTCAAACTACTGATGACAACTTTGAGCATGGGAGATTTGAGAAAGAAAGCCATATGATACAGTTGTCAAACTACTGATGACAACTTTGAGCATAGGATATTTGAGAAAGAAAGCCATATGATACAGTTGTCAAACTACTGATGACAACTCTGAGCATGGGAGATTTGAGAAAGAAATCCATATGATACAGTTGTCAAACTACTGGTGACAACCTTGAGCATGGGAGATTTGGGAAAGAAAGCCATATGATACAGTTGGTCAAACTACTGCCTACAACTATGAGCATGGGAGATTTGAGAAAGAAAATGATATGATACAGTTGGTCAAACTACTGATGGAAACTTTGAGCATGGGAGATATGAGAAAGAAAATGATATGATACAGTTGGTCAGGCTACTGATGAAGGCTCTGGGCATGGCAGATTAGAGAAAGAAAAGTGATATGGTACAGTTGGTCAAATTACTGATGACATCTATGAGCATGGAAGATTTGAGAAAGAAAATGATATGATACAGTTGGTCAAACTACTGATGAAGGCTCTGGGCATGGCAGATTAGAGAAAGAAAAGTGATATGGTACAGTTGGTCAAATTACTGATGACATCTATGAGCATGGAAGATTTGAGAAAGAAAATAATATGATACAGTTGGTCAAACTATTGATGGCAGCTATGAGAATGGGAGATTTGAGAAAGAAAATGATATGATACAGTTGTCAAACTACGCATGACAACTTTGAGCATGGGAGATTTTAGAAAGAAAATGATATGATACAGTTGGTCAAACTATTGATGACAACTATGAGCATGGGAGATATGAGAAAGAAAATGATATGATACAGTTGGTCAAACCACTGATGACAACTATGAGCATGGGAGATTTGAGAAAGAAAATATGATACAGTTGGTCAAACTACTGATGACAACTATGAGCATGGGTGATTTGAGAAAGAAAATGATATGATACAATTGGTCAAATTATTGATGACAACTATGAGCATGGGAGATTTGAGAAAGAAAATGATGATACAGTTGGTCAAACCACTGATGACATCTATGAGCTCGGGAGATTACAGAAAGATAGCCAAATGATACAGTTGGTCAAACTACTGATGGCAACTTTGAGCATGGAAGATTTGAGAAACAAAATGATATGATACAGTTGGTCAAACTACTGATGAAGGCTCTGGGCATGGCAGATTAGCGAAAGGAAATGATATGATACAGTTGGTCAAGCTACTGATAAAGGCTCTGGGCATGGCAGATTAGAGAAAGAAAATGATATGATACAGTTGGTCAAACTACTGATGACAAATATGAGCATGGGAGATATGAGAAAGAAAATGATATGATACATTTGGTCAAACTACTGATGACCACTATGAGCATGGAAGATTTGAGAAAGAAAATGATATGATACAGTTGGTCAAACCACTGATGCCATCTTTGAGCATGGATGATTTGAGAAAGAAAATATGATACAGTTGGTCAAACTACCGATGACAACTATGAGCATGGGAGATTTGAGAAGGAAAATGATGTGATAGAGTTGGTCAAACTACTGATGACATCTTTGAGCATGGAAGATTTGAGAAAGAAAATGATATGATACAGTTGGTCAAACTACTGATGACAACTATGAGCATGGGAGATTTTAGAAAGAAAATGATATGATACAGTTGGTCAAACTACTGATGACATCTTTGAGCATGAAAGATTTCAGAAAGAAAATGATATGATACAGTTGGTCAAACTACTGATGACAACTATGAGCATGGGAGATTTGAGAAAGATAATGATATGATACAGTTGGTCAAACTACTGATGAAGGCTCTGGGCATGGCAGATTAGCGAAAGGAAATGATATGAAACAGTAGGTCAAGCTACTGATGAAGGCTCTGGGCATGGCAGATTAGAGAAAGAAAAGTGATATGATACAGTTGGTCAAACTTCTGATGACAACTATGAGCATGGGAGATTTGAGAAAGAAAATGATATGATACGGTTGGTAAACTATTGATGACTACTATGAGCATGGAGGATTTGAGAAAGAAAATTATATTATACAATTGGTCAAACTACTGATGACAACTATGAGCATGGGAGATTTGAGAAAGAAAATGATATGATACAGTTGGTCAAAATACTGATGACATCTATGAGCATGGGAGATTTAGAAAGAAAATGATATGATACAGTTGGTCAAACTACTGATGACAGCTTTAAGCATGGAGGATTTGAGAAGGAAAATGATATGATAGAGTTGGTCAAACTACTGCTGACAACTTTGAGCATGGGAGATTTGGGAAAGAAAGCCATATGATACAGTTGTCAAACTACTGATGACATCTTTGAGCATGGAAGATTTGAGAAAGAAAATGATATGATACAGTTGGTCAAGCTATTGATGGCAACTATGAGCATGGGAGATTTGAGAAAGATAATGATATGATACAGTTGGTCAAACTACTGATGAAGGCTCTGGGCATGGCAGATTAGCGAAAGGAAATGATATGATACAGTTGGTCAAGCTACTGATGAAGGCTCTGGGCAAGGCAGATTAGAGAAAGAAAAGTGATATGATACAGTTGGTGAAACTACTGATGACTACTATGAGCATGGAAGATTTGAAAAAGAAAATGATATGATACAGTTGGTCAAACTACTGATGACATCTTTGAGCATGGGAGATTTGAGAAAGAAAATGATATGATACAGTTGGTAAAACTACTGATGGCAACTATGAGCATGGGAGATTTGAGAAAGAAAGTGATATGATACAGTTGCTCAAACCACTGATGACTACTATGAGCATGGAAGATTTGAGAAAGAAAATGATGTGTTACAGTTGGTCAAACTACTGATTGCAGCTTTAAGCATGGAAGATTTGAGAAATAAAATGATATGATACAGTTGGTCAAACTACTGATGAAAACTTTGAGCATGGGAGATTTGAGAAAGAAAATGATATGATACAGTTGGTAAAACTACTGTTACAAGATTGAGCATGGAAATTTGAGAAAGAAAATGATATGATACAGTTGGTCAAACTACTGATGACAGCTTTAAGCATGGAAGATTTGAGAAGGAAAATGATATGATAGAGTTGGTCAAACTACTGATGACAACTTTGAGCATGGGAGATTTGAGAAAGAAAGCCATATGATACAGTTGTCAAACTACTGATGACAACTTTGAGGATGGGAGATTTGGGAAAGAAAGCCATATGATACAGTTGGTCAAACTACTGACTACAACTATGAGCATGGGAGATTTGAGAAAGAAAATGATATGATACAGTTGGTCGATATACTGATGGCAACTTTGAGCATGGAAGATTTGAGAAAGAAAATGATATTATACAGTTGGTAAAGTCACTGATGAAGGCTCTGGGCATGGCAGATTAGAGAAAGGAAATGATATGATACAGTTGGTCAAACCACTGATGACAACTATGAGCATGGGAGATTACAGAAAGGCAGCCAAATGATACAGTTGGTCAAACTACTGATGGCAACTTTGAGCATGGAAGATTTGAGAAAGAAAATGATATGATACAGTTGGTCAAACTACTGATGAAGGTTCTGGGCATGGCAGATTAGCGAAAGGAAATGATATGATACAGTTGGTCAAACTACTGATGACAACTATAAGCATGGGAGATTTGAGAAAGAAAATGATATGATACAGTTGGTCAAACTACTGATGACAGCTTTAAGCATGGAAGATTTGAGAAGGAAAATGGTATGACAGAGTTGGTCAAACTACTGATGACAACTTTGAGCATGGAAGATTTGGGAAAGAAAGCCATATGATACAGTTGTCAAACTACTGATGACAACTTTGAGCATGGGAGATTTGGGAAAGAAAGCCATATGATACAGTTGTCAAACTACTGATGAACACTTTGAGCATGGCAGATTATAGAAAGAAAAGTGATATGGTACAGTTGGTCAAATTACTGATGACATCTATGAGCATGGAAGATTTGAGAAAGAAAATGATATGATACAGTTGGTCAAACTACTGATGAAGGCTCTGGGCATGGCAGATTAGAGAAAGAAAAGTGATATGGTACAGTTGGTCAAATTACTGATGACATCTATGAGCATGGAAGATTTGAGAAAGAAAATAATATGATACAGTTGGTCAAACTATTGATGGCAACTATGAGAATGGGAGATTTGAGAAAGAAAATGATATGATACAGTTGTCAAACTACTCATGACAACTTTGAGCATGGGAGATTTGGGAAAGAAAGCCATATGATACAGTTGTCAAACTACTGATGACAACTTTGAGCATGGGAGATTTGAGAAAGAAAGCCATATGATACAGTTGTCAAACTACTGATGACAACTTTGAGCATGGGAGATTTGAGAAAGAAAGCCATATGATACAGTTGTCAAACTACTGATGACAACTTTGAGAATGGGAGATTTGAGAAAGAAAGCCATATGATACAGTATTCAAACTACTGATGACAACTTTGAGCATGGGAGATTTGAGAAAGAAAATGATATGATACAGTTGGTCAAACTACTGATGACATCTATAAGCATGGGAGATTTGAGAAAGAAAGCCATATGATACAGTTGTCAAACTACTGATGACAACTTTGAGCATGGGAGATTTGGGAAAGAAAGCCATATAATACAGTTGTCAAACTACTGATGAAAACTTTGAGCATGGGAGATTTGAGAAAGAAAGGCATATGATACAGTTGCCAAACTACTGATGACAACTTTGAGCATGGGAGATTTGGG
>JAUKNL010000788.1:0-23047 GCA_030765065.1 Deroplatys truncata | reverse complement strand
TCACTGCTCAGTAGATTGTATGCTCATAGAACTTGCCTCGCTGTTACTGGCTTTTTATGTCTATTGGTCAACGTCATAGTATTTATAACTTTTTGAATACCATAACAATTATATGTTATCTTTATCTATTTATCTTTAATTTCTAAAAATTAAATCATTACAAGAGTTAAGTAAAAACACGTAATTGTATTTCCTTTCTCCAAATTTACAATGGAATTGTTCAGAATTAGCAGTAGATTTGGTGCAGCACACGGTTCTGAACATGCTTTGAACTAATACCATGCGCGAGTTGAATATGCTCTCGGAACTAATTCAGAATTTATTGTGGTTGGAACGTTACTTGAAACTCTCTGTTATGGCCTTCATTCCACAGCATCAATTACAAAGACGAAAGGTGTTTAACCTAGCTTTGCTTACAACTGCATATGTACCAAACACCATTGTATTCTGTATTGTAGAAGTAATCATATGTGGAGGAATAAATTACATATTCAGATTTGTTCCTCCAGCTAATAGGGCTTTTTCTACTGAATACAGACAAATACAGTTTCAACTCTATTGAAATTGTGGGTCTAGTGGTCTGAGCAAGAGGCACGATCTCCAAATTTTTTGTCCACTTTTGCAGGTGGTTCGGCCTAGGTGGCCAGCCAATAAAGAATGTTTTACTCTTGGCCATAAAAGCATCCATTTCAATAAAAAATAAAATCTGTATACTGTACCCCTTTAGCTGCCTTTTGAAATTTGATTTCAATTTCATGAACTTCTTAATATCACTTACATGTTTTGTAACTTGGCCGGTTTCTGGAGCTAATTGCTGCCATCATCAGAAGTGGCCGACTGGTTCCTTCTGGTGTTGTCCCGTATGCGTTGGTATGTGGTGGAATCCGTGTAGTGATGGAACTCAATAATGGGTTTGGTGGCAGCAATTCAAAATCTATCGCATGGCATTTATGTTTTGTAATTAATAACTTTTCCCAAGTATCAGACTCTGCAGTATGTTTTGTTAGTTTTAAGTGTTTATTTGTTGTCCAAAAGTGATGTACAACTGCAGATTTGTCCATCTGTTTGTATTTTATGTATCTCATATGTTCTTTTAATCTAGTCATTAAATTTCTTTTTGTTTTATCTATGTATATTTGGTCACATTCTGGGCAATTCGTTTGATAGACTCCTACTTTTGTCCTCAGGTATTTAGTCCTTTTGATTTGTTGCAGAGTAATTTCCCTGTACTTAAACTGTTTTGTGGAGCTAGACAAATGTGTTTTTTGAAGATGATGTGGATTGTCTAGTGAGCCCTTGGGTAGAAAGTGAACTTCTTAAAAACCATTTTAGTTTTTTGTTGGATGGAATTTATGGTGTCCTTAATGTGTTTCTATTTCTTGAAATGTGCTATTTTTTGTCAATTTGTTTGTTGAAACATTGTTCATGGCTGTGTTTACTATGTGTTTCTGTTAGCAATGTGTAAACTAGTATATGGATTTCTGATGATGCTTCTGAACCCAATTAAGTTGTAAAACATGTAAGTGATGTTAGATGTTTCAACTCCGCCTTAAATTTTATATATAATTTCAAATTCACATCACTCTTACTAGCTTATCTGTATTTTATAGTAATTTGATGAATTTGGTTTTTATTTTATTGTTTTTTTTTATATAATTACTATTACTTAGCCTACCTTTTTGATAGGTTTTATATTTTTATCATAATCATTGTACCTTTTTCCTTGTTTAATGTTTTATATGCTATGCCTTTATCGTAGTCTCACAATGAGACAGCGGAAAGATTTTTCTTTCAAAATAAGGTTTCTCTGTACACTATGGCAGGTTTGTTTCAAGCAATTACAATCGATTCTGAATTAAGAGTATGCACAGTAGACTATACAATTTGTGTATGTCCACAATTTTCAGTACCTTCTCTTCATCAAGAACTGATTTTACTCATTCCGAACTAGTTCCCAAATCCGTTGGAACAGCAAGTTGGAAATTCAGAACTAGTTCTGGGCTAATTATTTGTAGTGTTGGAATGCTACTTAGCTACTGCATAAACTCAGATAACTCAGATTTAATTCTGAATTGTGTGGGAACAAATCTAATATTAACAAAGAACGTACAAGTAATCCATTCTTTAATTGTCATAGATATATAATGTTTGTTTGAATGCCATTTTGTGGGCAATTTCTTTGAATTGACAATCCATTCTGCATTCCCTAATCATAGTTTCCTAGTACCCAGATATAAATTATGGTAGTGCTTCCTGAATACCACTGGTACAATTACGAATTCCCTCACTGAGATTGTTGTATGCTGGTACGTTTGATAGCGATGAGCTCGTCCTGAGATGTAAGAGGTGTTAAAATAATATAATATGCTTAATATATGTTTGCAAACATCATATATCTACTCCTTAAAGCAGCTAGAAGAAGTATTGTGTTCCACCCAAAAACTGGATATCAAGATTTTACCAGAACTACATGTTTTAACATCTGCTTCCCCCAAAAACGTTTGTTGAATGTCTATGAACAACTTAACCCAAACCAGAAGAGGAAGATGAAACCTAAACCTGGTATTTAGCTTTATACAGTGAAACCATCACAATGCAACAAAATTAAGTTGTATTTGACTGAACACTTGTAAGGTTTCACTTGCCACACAGATACTTCAAGAGAATGCTTGTTACCTACTCGTCAGCAACCTACAAAACCATATTTAATTTCAGCTGCTATCCTTCACTGTATTGGCAGTGAGTGTTAAAGAAATATACACACCTCGTATAGGCTCTTGCTAAATTAAAATTTACTGATGCAAGGATGGGTGAAAGAATATTAATATATTTTTATTAGCAAAAACCGTGTTAATCAGAGTCATTGGGTAATAGCACTGCACCCAGTTCAGAATCAGAAGTGGTGATATCGCTTGAGTCATCTTTAAAGTTTATAACCTGCGTGTCTACAACTTGGTCGCACAGCATTCACAGACATACCAATTGCTTGCGATATTAATTTAATGGTCAGAGGTGCCCATCCCACAAAGGCTATGGGGCATTCTCTTAAAAAGGAATTGCCAATTTTCCTGAGAGCCAATTGCAACTGTTCAGTGGGTACCCTTTCTATGTCGCTGGAAAACTTAACTTCTTATAGATACTATAGTAGCTATATTGATAACGGTGCACAAAAGTTTAAAAAGTAACAGAACATTTAAAATCAATAAAAAAACCCTACTATTTACAGGGGTGGTGCACTTTATTACTTGTTATTTCAATGTGTCCTGTTGTATCTATCTAAATAGATGAATATAGTAAGGTAATAACGCTATATGTCCTGAACAAGTACATACCTACATATAATGTTATAGTTCCTTTTATACATTTCCAAAAATTATCATTTGATATGGCACATTATGTCATACAGTATGACTTGTAGTTACTTTACTTTTATATACAGCACATTTAGATTAACAAACTTAAAGATACAAACTGGCTTCTCTATTACAATACTCATTTAAAAATTGTGATACCTTTAAATATTCTCTGGGGTTGGCTGTGTTGTTTTTCACTTGAATCTTTTGATTTCGTGCATTATACTAATGTGTGTCTTCTGCATCATGTTAATGCATGGCTCTAGTAATAATGTATTCGTGGACAGAGTGAATGGGGTAGTTGTATGTCTTGTTTGTATGTTGCCTTAATTTTCGTTTGCTGCGTGTCAGTCTCTATCGTATTTTGTGCAAGTGGACATTCTTGCTTTTCCTCACACGTTATACTGACCTCCTTATAGACCTGCTATGTCATCATTATTACATCTTCGCCTATACCTATGACCGCTTTGTACTTCTGAAGGAAATCCATCCCTAAAAGCAAACTGTCTGGAAAAGTCTTACTACCAAGAGCTGTTCTTGCAATTCTACTCCACCCATTCGGAATTTAACGTAAATATGATACTGCACTGCAAGTAAATTAATGTTTGCTGTTCGAAGAATTAAAATTGGCGGTGTTGTCTGTTTATCCGTCCGTACCAAGCTGTCGTTTATAATGCTCACCGAGCTGCTGGTATTTGTTCTTGCTCCTCCGTTAATTGTTCCTTTTATCTGTAGCGCATTTCTGGGTTTATAGTTTCTGATATACTAGGCACTACGGCTCTTGGAGGGTGGTTGTCGTCCTCAGTGGTATAGTGGTTATCTTGCTAGCCTGTAGTACCCGAGGCTGCGGTTCATACCCGGAGGAGGACGATGGATTTTTGGGCCTAAACATCCTTAGCATGGCTTCCTTCGGAAGGGAAGTAAAGCCGATTGTCCCGTATGGTAGATTCACGGGATGTAAAATAACCCCAAGCTAATAAAGAGGCCTGTGAGTAAAATTACTGGCCTTTGACGCCCAATATAGAATGGGACACTAAGGACCACAGCAGTTAAAGAGCGTCCATAAATAAAACTAATTAATTTAATTTACGGAAGGTGGTTATTTGATGGCTGGGGTGAAAATGTACATTTCTCCTCCGCGTTTGACGGTTTTCTATGACGTGTCCCATTCTCTTAAAATAACAATTAGGTTTAGAGGAGACTTCTCCTCTGACTAAACGTTCTTACTGAAGTTGGGCGGCAATCCGTGACTCCTATCTTGCTGGCGTTGCATGTTTGTACTAGGGGTGGAGAATGGGAATCTGTTTCAATTTGTTTCGACATTTGTTTGTGCACACCTTGTTCTTGCGCGCTAGGAGGGGTTAAATTGAGTTTTATTTATGAACGTTTTTTAACTGCTGTGGTCCTTCGCGTCCCGTTCTATATTGGACGTGAAACACCGGTAATTTTGCTCAGAGGCCTCTTTATCAGGCTTGGGGTTCTTTTACGTGCCGTAAATTTACGACAGGGGACCACCAGCTTTACTTCCCTTCCAAAGGAAGCCATGCTAAGGATTTTTACGCCCGAAACAATCCATCGCCCTCCGCCGGGTTTGAACCCGCGACCTCGGGAACTAGAAGCTAGCACCACTAGTCCACGGAGGACGACATCTAGGAGTGGTGACCTGTGCACTAATTAGGTCAGCTCTTTTCCCTGCTAGATAGCGACCTGACACTATTCTACGTACAAATTGAATTAGTGCGTCCACAGTTTGGGGGTTGTTGGACAATACCTGCTCTATGAGCGACTGTTTTAATGCTCTTATGATGTGCTTAACCCGTTCTTTTTCTGACATTTCGATGTTAACTAGATCGCAGAGAGCTGTTACATCCTACGTAGCATTGTTTCGTGAGTTCCTGTACTCTGTCTCAGCATGAATTCGTTTTAACGCTGTTTTCCTCAGATAACAAGGCAAATGTCGGATTTGATGTTGTTCCGCCCAATTGTTAGCGCGCGCGATTATTTCGGATTTGTGCAAGTAGTCCCTTACACTTTCTCCTGGTTTCCCTGCAAACGTGTCTGGATCTAGGGAAGGATGGTTAACCTGAGATCGTTGTGCTACAACGCTGTCTCCTGCCACAAGTGAGTCCAGTTTGTATTTCTAGTGTGATCGTCTGTTTTGCTCAACGTTACTTGTTTGCCTACTCTACTAGTGTTCGGACTTGGCGTGTGAATTACTTTCCCGGAACGTAGCCGGATTTGGTACGTGGTTTGCGCGTGAGCTATTAATTGGTTGAAAATTTCTTTCAAATCCGTACTGAGAAATTTCTGAGATTTTAGTTGTTCGCGTTGCACACAATTTCCTAATTTCTTGTGACACGGGGCTGGTGAGGTCTGTAGTACCGAGAGCAGATTCTGCCATGCAAGCTAACTTGTTATATTTGCTATTCTAACATGCCATGCGCCTGAAAGAGAAGATCTATTCAATGGCTGTAAATATAGGGTTATTCTAAATTAGTTACCTGATAATAAAGCTAAATTATACATAGTTATCTTACGTAGTTTATTTCCATTTCCATTACATACATTGACATTAACATTAAGTTTTATATTTACAAATGTTCAATGTGACTCCCTTTTGTCATTTCCATTACATACATTGACATTTAACATTAAGTTTTATATTTACAAATGTTCAATGTGACTCCCTTTTGTCATTTCCATTACATACATTGACATTAACATTAAGTTTTATATTTACAAATGTTCAATGTGACTCCCTTTTGTCATTTCCATTACATACATTGACATTAACATTAAGTTTTATTTGCAATGTTTACTCCCTTTTGTCACTCGGCAGAGGTTGTGGAATGGTCAGCTCCAAACTTGCTCTAGTTATAGACATCTTTGGACTTCTTGCATAAGTTCTTCTCACGGCTTCCACAACGTGTCCTGCTACTGGAGGGCGACCCTGTCCTTTCTCTCGGTGTCCCACACAACCTGTTTTTACGAATCGATCATACCATGTTTTGATAGATTTCACCTGCGGGGGAATTTTTTGATACTTTGTACGAAAATATCTTTGTGTGGTAATTTGCGATTTATTTTCATGAAACCACAGACAACACTGCGCGCGCTCCGCACACCGCTGTAAGACTCCATGGCGACTGCTTACTAGGCTCCAGGTGTTGCGAGTGCTTCACATTTTCCCCGCCAGACGAGCGAGCGAGTGCATGTAGCGAAGTCTGCCGACCATGTTTAAAACTTGATGATATGGCTGCTGCGGTCATTAGCGTAATATTCTATATTGGGCTTGAGAAACGTGTAATTTTGCTCAGAGGCCTCTTTATCAGGCTTGAGGTTCTTTTACGTGCCGTAAATCTACGACACGGGGCCACCGGCTTTACTTTCCTTACAAAGGAAGCCATGCTAATGATTTTTACGCCCGAAAAAATCCATCGCCCTCCACCGGGTTTGAACCCGCGACTTCGGGAATTAGAGGCTAGCATGGTAACCACGGAGGACAACCAGGGATAGGAAAGGTATACGGCGAGGGTAACAGGTAAGCTGAAGGAAGAGCCATTAAACGAGTACCCAGGGGTTGTATAAATTCTAGTAGCTGTGTTTGCAATTAACATAGTTACGAGGGGCGTAGTATGAGCAATAACTTCCACATGATACATCTTACCTGAAACCCTCTGGTTTGTCTTGAGGTATCACTAGTTAAAATATTAACTTAGTTAGGTTGGGGACCTCGGGTGCCTCACGAACTTAGTTTCAACGTGTCGAGAAGTCGGTTGAATTAGGGCGTTATGGCCTAATTTCGGAGCTGTTAAATAAATGTTAATATGTTGACAGCGTGACCATGTGCACCATAATATCGAGTTCCCCACATTTCACCATATTACGACACTTTTCCATGTTTAACACAATCCTCGGCCCTTGGTTTGAGCTTCACCAATGGCTCGCAACATTATTTGCACAACAAATAATATGTATATATTGAATTTTCTGGGAATATCCTATAAATGCCCATTATTTGATTGAATGTTGTATAATTATATCTAAGAAAGCTTAAAACAAAAACATAATCACAGGAAAAAATGCAAAGTTCATCGAAGTGCACAATTTGACAATTTGTTTCTTAATGTTAGCTGTTTTCAAAATATTCCATTTGAAAGTTTGGCATCTCCCAAATTTCTTCCTACGCTCTGCTTTCAATTTTGCAATTCTGATTTTCCCCTTTTCTTTCCACGGCAGGAGTTTGTTACCGTGAATAAACATGTTGTTTCCACATGTGATTAAAGTATTGTTTGCTTAATTTCAAATTATTTTTTAGAAAAAAACGTCCAGAAGGTAACACTGCAGCTGTTAGCATAACACAGAATTGGCACAGGTTTCTAGATCCTAGAATTGCATGTGAAAATTTTGTTAGTGAAGCTGAAGTTTCAAGTTTGTTTGAGTTTGCAATCTCTTGCATTAAATAGCACCGTACTTGACTCTATGTGAGTGCTTGCATTAAGTAACTCGCTGGAAAGTCTTGCATATATGCTTACTTTTCATTTAGAATGTGGCTTAACTGTTTGCGAAGTTGTCATTGGCAAAGAAAGTCATGTGAGTATAGCACATCAGATTTCCGAAATAGTTGGCTAACTGAATCATAGATTCTGACACGTTTCTTTTAAACATTCCTTTTTGGAGTTCCTGTTCTTTAAACCAAACTATTTATTCACATCTTAATACCTTTTTCAATAACACGATTGTCTTTCACCCCGTTGTATGATGTAATATCAAATCATAGTTTCTGCATAACTCTTAATATCATATACCATTTAAAAATAAATCAAACTGGACACTTTAAAGATAACTATATAATAAAGGACGTTTAATTAATGTTTGTATAGATCATTATTTGAAACTTTATGTTTACATTATTCTGTTACAGTTTGGGGGACTTCATTCATGTAAAATCACCACTGTAAGATATGACTTTTGGCTATGTTTCAATAAGAAACCGTCTGATTGTTGCATTAAATTTTACTTTACTGGAGCTTCTTTATCTCTGATTGTGTTGTAAAGAGAGAAAACTTGCGTGTACGGTATGTAGGATAATGTCAAAAACACTCAACCAATTTTAGTTCTTTTACCATTGAAAAGCTATATTCTTTCTAACGAACATACACTATAAAACACTAAATTGCTAAAAGTAAACTTCCTCACAAGGGTAAAATAACCGGACTTATAACCTTGGTGATGACAAAATATATAATTACAACAACAAAAATCCAAAGAGCATGTAATAAGCAAGCTTTATTATATAGACCGGACGCAACTAGGGGTTCAGTTAGAGCTTGGAAACGATGGAGTGACCAACATGAAGTTAGTAATTAGTCTCGAAAGGTTTCATCAGCCCAAACCTTGAATTGCAAGATGAAGCAGAAACTACGAAAAGCCTAAAAAGGATTTACAATGCCTTTGTTGAGAATGTGATGGAGTAGAAAATAGTTGTTACAATACAGAGAATGTGTGTAAAAACAAAGGGCGGTTATATTTTATTTTGAAGAATATACATAGTTGGCCATGCTGTAATAATCAAAATAAGACAGCTTAAGAAGTAGCTGTCTATAATGAATCAGTGTCAAAACCACTGCATAACCTTTATTGTAATTATATAGATGTAAATACTGAAATTTGGATCCAAAACCTAATAATTCTGTGTAAGTAAGTTTTACTGCAGTTAATATTGCAATTAACTTCATTAGCAATGTATACTGAAGTATGTTTCAGAATTCAACTTCACAAATTTAAAGCAATGGTAAACAGTGAATTTGTGATAGGTAGCTTATAGTCTCCTGGCTCAAATTTCCTGCAATGAAGTCAAATCTAAAATGGGGTAGCACACCACTGATTCAGTGGCCACTGTATTTCAAGATCAAAGTGGGCAAGCAATTGAAACATACTTGCTGTTTCTTACATAGCTCAGTGCCTAGACTGCTAGATGGACAAGGAAGGGTACATGTCTTGATGTCTGTATTGTTTTTTCCCTTTTCTTATTGTGAAAGGCGGTTCTGGTTTAGTAATCATAAAATGCAGAATACTACAACGGTATACATGATGCAATTTTTGTTTATTAATAAACTTATTTTATTTATTTACCGAGAATGTGAATGACTAGCACATGTTTGAAAGTACAAATTCAACGAAGTAGAGATCTACAATTATTGAAAAATAAATTGTCCTTTTCTGAAAGGGTAAACATTGGAAATATGATATGATGAAAAAATGATATTTGCGTTTAGTTTAAGTAAAGATGTTAGAAGGAATGATAATAAGATAATCCGATTTCATTTTTACACTTCATGATGAAAACAACTTCCGCACTCCTGAAAGGGTAAATGATGGCAAATGAAGCATTATGAAAGAAACGAGGAAATTGTGGTTTGCTTTTAGATTTAACAAAGATGTTAGAAATGAAGAAATAACAAACATTTCATGTTACGATGACACCTGTCCTTGTTTTCGAGGTTTTGTTTCGGTGATGAAAACATTGCAGGAATTTTTGAAGATGACCAACGCCTCTGCAGAGATTACTTTGGCGGATAAAGAGCTCTACACTGTTTGAAAAAGGGTTTCTGTATTATGTGAAAACTGTATCACTTTTATTATTAAATAACTATCAGATCAAGCAGAACGTACAAAGCCTGCATATAGCGATCCACTTTTTAAAGATTTTCCTACCACTTCAACTCCTCTATCTATCGTGCAAGCCAAGAAACTGATATTACTAAAATACAACGTGTGGAAACATTTGTTCTCCTGGAACTACCTGGCAAATGCAGTGATGTAAGGGAAATTTACAGCAAAGTTGAAAAGTCACAGAAATGTGATAAGGGCTCTACTCAGTTGTCAGCCCCGAAATTGCAGAATTGGATACATGTGGGTAAAAAGCCTTAAAAGTGTGAAATTTGTGAAAACAACTTTACTCGATTGTCAGCTTTGAAGTAACATAATTTGATACATGAGGGTAAAAAGTCTCACAAGTACGAAATTTGTCATAAATTCTTTACTCAAACGTGAGATCTGAAATACATAATTTGATACATGGGTTTAAAAAGTCTCAAGTGGGAAATTTTCGTGAAGAGCTTTTTTCATTCGTCACATTTCAAACTGTATAATTTGCTACATGAGGCTCAAGGTTTCACAAGTCTAAAATTTGTGATAAGAGATTTACTCAGCTGTCAACTGAAATAACGGAATTTGATACATGAGGGTGAAAAGCCTCACAAGTCTGAAATTTGGAGAAGACACTTACTCAGTTGTTAGCTTTGAAATTACTAATTTTACATGTGGATAAACTGCATCAAGTGTGAAGATTGTGAGTAGAGCTTTACTCAGTTGTATAATTTTAAATTGCATAATTTGCTACATGAGAGTAAAAAGCTTGACAATTGTGTGAGAAGAATTTTACTCAGTTGTTGCGCTTGAAAACAAAACTGTTTAATGGGGGTAAAGAGCGTTAAGTGTGAAATTTGTGATAAAAATATTTAATCGTTCGTCTGATACATGAGGGTAAAACACCTTACAAATCAATGGTTTGAAATTTTTGAGAAGAGCTTTGCTGTGTTGTGAAGTTGAAAAGAGGGCTTATGGCGAAGTGGGTCCTCTTGTACAGAAACAAAAAATTTGGTACTGCATTCCCTGTGTTGCTTAATATCGAGGCTGCCATGAGCCGAATAATAAAATTACCCAACGGAAACAGGACATGATTTTCAAGGCCTGTTTTGATAAGGGTGTAAATTAATGTGTATAATGCTGCGATCCATAAAAACCAATTAAGTTGCATAAGCAACATTCCTACTGAAACCATTAAATGGTAAGAGGATATATCCTGTTTGATTAAAGGAGGGAAATCTTGTGTTTGATTTCACAAATAAATTAAATGCTTTACTTACAAAAAGGTTTTATTCCACTTCTACATCGAAAGAATCTCTGAGAAAAATTATAAATCTAATAATGATATGGTTGAACTAGGTAGGTTAAACATTGTTGTTCCTTGTAGAGATGAAATTTATTTTGTACTGTGACCCATTTCTTAAACTTTGGAACCCTTCACTTATGGAAAGATAATTATATATATATATTGGTTGCAGAATGAGCATGCTGCTTTTCTAAAACTCTGTTATCACTGTTACCTTCATTTATTTTAATGTATACGGACCTTGATAAAGCTGCGACTAAGGCTAAGACAACTTTTCCTGTCAGTTTTCCCGTACTAATTAAAGCTGGTCAGGTATTTGCCTTATCAGAAAACAAAGATAGGTCCCTTAATTCCTTTTACGCGCAATCACAGCAAATCCCATAATTACCTACAAAAATGTTGCACTAAAGCAATTTTATACTGCAGAGAATTGGAATTGTTACATACAAGTTTGCTCAAAGAACAAGTTCTATAATATGTGCCTATGCAGTGCACTTAACATGAGCACACACTGGTTTGTGCCTTTGGAATATCACAGGACTAATTGCACATTACCACATCTGATGAAAAAATATGTGAAAGCTTAGACAGTTGATGATTCCACAAGGTGGAAGCGAAGGAAAAGCTAATTCAACATTTCAAGAAGTATTAGGAGGAGTTGAATCTAAATCGATTTCCTTAACAAGATGGGAATTAAGCTTGGAGTGGAATTTTTTTGATTTATAAGTCACAACAATACAGGTGTCTGAGCATATTTCACCCATTAAACAAAGTTTGATGATTGAGCTGTTTCTCTCAACATATAAAATGCATGCAACTTAATGTTGCTTTATGTCACTCAAGCATCAAACAAATATACATTGGAAAGCAATGAAGATAAATACGTACATCTTATATTGCATGCTGGACACACAATACGAAAAATAATACAGTACAAAACAACAAAGCATTTAGGAATAAATTTCTGGAAAGAAGCAAGAATCTTTACAATAATATTGTTATAATGATTTTATTTATCAAACTGGTCGTTTATTTCAGAGAATTTCAGATGGAAATATCATTTCACAAATATAACAACAATAATTATCACAATGTTCATTATTTATTTTTATGGGAAGTATAATCACAATGCAGATTGACAGTAAACTGTTACGGGGATCTTAACATAGATATGTATATTAATTCAATATCTACTAATAATTTTTGCAACACTTGAGTAGTACTATCTTCATGTATTTGGCAAATGTAACAGGCTGTTTTCAGAAACTTCATGCTCTCAAGAACATGAAACAGAACAGTAAACAAGATTGTAAATATATACATGGCAGTATATTTCAGGTACGTCACTGAGGGAAAAAAGTTGCAACTTTTACATATTCAAGCTGTTGTTACTAATTATATTATTAAACACTTCATTCAGCTTATTGCTTCATGCTGGTCAACTGGAGCTGCTAATAACTACATCAAGCAATGTGGTACTTATAGTGTTGAGTGAACTGCTTACTTTATGAAAAATATAATCATGTCAATTAAAATACACCATTATCATTTAAGAACACAAAAATAAATCGGATATTGCATTATAAATTATAGTAGGGACAGCTAAAATAAACTTTCTTTCAATAATGTAATAGTGGCAGCACAATCAGTGCTTGTAGTAGAACTAGTGATTCTTCCATACACTATCTGCCTCAAAGTAAAAGAGCAAAATGTTTTCAAAAGATTAATTTCCTTGTAAACAATAATATTGCAGGACAGGGTTGTGTGTGAGTGAGAAAACGAAAACATATTTTTGGTGAAATAAATAATAATTATTAAATTGAATAGAGATAATTGATACTCGATACTATCTTGTAATTTTATTAAATTATATTGAGTGGCAGTGAAGTCTAAAATCATATTGTTCATGAAATAAATGGCATTGAGAACTGAAAATAACATACATAATTCATAAAAATTATATATAGAAGCAAATGTTTCGGATGACTTCTAACACTAGTTTTTAACTTTCTGTAACAATCAATTCTAAGATGAATTAAAAAATTCAAACAGGATGTATAGATAATGCTCGGCAAGAAGCATGAATGCATAAGCTGACCTCATCTTAAAATCCTATGCGCTAATCTCCATTGAGTAATCCTGTTTTAGTCCATGTCGTGAAAACAATTGAAACATGATGAAACATAAGTAACTACTTTGTTGGAATATATATCCGTGGAAGAAACCACTTCAAGATGCTGCAGTTTAAATACCATAATGGAAGGAAATGTTTTAATTATAGCAATTTATTTTATATCATGCTGTTAATTACTGTAAAGGTTGTTAATTTCCACCTTATTAATGTTATCACCAACCTTTGTTTTCGTGTTTTAAGTTTCCAAAAGTGCAGTTCAATTCATACCCTCCAGCTGTGTTTAGGTTCTCTATTTGATTGCTGATAGAAGTAATCTGTAAAACAAAGCATAAGCTACTACTGCAATTAATGCTATAAACGCTGTAGTGAATCACATATATGTAAGCAATATTAGTTTGACATGCAGTGCTAGTACAAAAATTTTGATGCAGTCCTGAAGTTCCAGCGATTGATTCCAAAGGGATGGCTAATTGTTTCTCCTCCGGACTATCCTCATCATTCTTACTCACGTCTTTAAGGAATTCTTCTGCCTCTGGTGCATTTCTCACTTCTTCATTGTGGTACTTCATAATTATGTTTTCTGCATGCTTTACATCTTTTCCCCACATTTCTGATGTTACCTGTTGAAATATTGCCATCGACATTATCATCGTTGCAATATTCTGAAAGTTCAAACAATGCTGTGAAACTCTTAAAGTTTCCTTCACACAGCTCTAGCTTCATCAAGTCCATGTACTGCCCATGAAGCTACTGACTTGTAATAATTCTTCGTTACTGACCACACAAACTCTATGGCATTGAAAAATTAGTGTTACTGAGGAAGCCTCAACATTGTGTGGCCTTCTTTCACTAATATTTCATCGCTGATACATCTGAAACATTTAATTACTTATTATTCTATAATTTATGTCTTAACTGAAGTGAGAATTATTTCACTTTGATATTATGAAGGAAATTTAATTGCCATTTCAGGGTGCTTCGATTCATTCTGCATAACTGATACAGTTCATTTTTGTTTGTGTTGTCTGGCACTATCGCCCCATTTTGCCTCACCCAGGTCTGAAAACAAAAATAAAAATAAGATTTCACACTCAACAATCACAATTAATAAACAGTGCTTGTTTTAAAATGCACAATTATAAATACCTACATTAATTGATCTTTTCTTCACTTTATGTTGGCTGTTGTTCTGTAACTTTGTTGTGGTATGATGCATTGTCCATAACAATCAGACAGGGCCCTAAACTCCTCAATCCAACAACAAGCTGTTTCTCCAACCATTTCTGAAATCTTTCACTGTCCATTGCACCATGATGATTTTGGCCAGTCTTGAGATTGGAGTAAAATATAAAATATGCACCTTTCATGCAAATAATACACGGGTGATACTATTAAAATCCAGAAAAACAACGTAAAGTATCATTATGAAGCAGCATATAATTCATTAAGAACTAATTTACTAGGAACAAAGCAATCGTTTGTTCCAGCATGTAGAATAACTAATCTTCCTCCTTTAACAGATTCACGCATGTCTTCCTCGGGTTTACCATGAATAATCTCGGGTTTGTTCCGTGTAACATACAGGCCATATAACATATATATGATCATGAGTAATACCTTCATATTAACTGTTTTTCTAAAAGCTACCTTCCACGTATCTTATCTTAAACATTGTTACAGGCTTACCATTCATGAAAATCCATGTTTCATCCAGAAAGATCACAAGCTTTGGTCTTTTGCTTTCCAGTTTCTCACATATTCGCTTAAAAAACAAGATCTCTGGAGTTTCTCTTACATATACAAGACCATTGTTCTTGGTTCACTTAAAGCCCATTTCCTTTAAAATTATTCTTAATGATGTAAGTGATCTATTATATAGACAAGTGTCATAATTCTCTCTCATATGTTGTAGTACAAGCTTAGCTATTACTCTTTCTTGTGCTCATAAATAAAAGAATATGATATGAGCATATTATTTTTGGGAAACCACAAAGAAGCCATAAATATAATTTGTCACCATGATTTTGTCTATCATATATGAATTATCCAATAGCTTCCTTAGCAAAATCAATACCAGTTACAGATCGACATCTATTCTTATGTTTCCCAGGTGTGACAAATGGCTCCCCCTTAAATATGACTTATTTTTGCATTGCACAAAATCCATTCTCTAATAAAAAAATAAGCATACAAATATTAGGTTATTAACACCAGCTGAAAACAAAAACTCACCTTTCCTAAAAATCCATCAAAGAAACTAAATGAAGCCTGTCTAGGTATTATAATACCCAGTGTATGTATGTATATTGTCACAACCCACCACTGGGTGTGACCGGGAAGCGTAGGTGGACAGGATCAGAAGGCAAAGACACTCGCTTAAGCTACTGACTGCATGAATATATTTTGACGGAAAAACCCTGAGATGCGGATTTACAATGTTTTGTCTGACTTTGTACCTACATGACTGTATGATAGTAAAAGCAATTACTAATAATAATAATAATAATACCCTTCTGGGCTTACCTTGGAGATATGTGCGTCGTACAAGAAGGAGCTGCAAGTCGATGCCAATCGTGACCACCGGTACACGATTCCCATGCGTACTTAAGCAGAGCAAGACCCCCGAGCGGCCCCGCTCGCTTGCTTATATAGAAGCCCGGCTTCTATCGGGGTCTCCATATTGTCCGAGCGGATATTACCGTATATGGTTTGAAGCCGCCCTAGAGTTACGCAAGAGCGCATGACTTTCCCGGAAACACATACTCATTTCTGGAACATTGTTCCATGAGTTTCTATGGGGAAGTTGACGTCACTGTACATCCCAAGAAACACTCCTAGGAAATAAGCAAGCGTTAGCGTCCTGTCACGTACACAAGATTAACAGAAATGTCATAAACTAAGAAATAAGTAGAATACGATTCTACATAAATTTAGAAGAATGTGACCGAATATTAAGATATCACCAATTGGTGTGTAATAGTAAATTCAAGACCCAGCTCCTTACCGGTATAACGTGACATATCCCCCAAAACAAGAAAAGCGACCCCTGGCGCTTCCAAAACAATAATGAGCACCAATAGGGGACGAAAATGAATATACCTAATGAGGAAACCACACATCTCAGGAGAAGTATACAATCCAAATGTGTACATCAAAACATAAGTAAACCACTATGTGGTAGTAAGGATATACAAGATACACAGCCAGAAGAGCTGAGTCAAAATAAGCGACATACATAATACATATGAGAAACACATCCCGGCGCCCATAGGCAACCGAGTATACCCGCCAAGGAAGAACACCAGAAAAGGTCTGTTGGGTGGACAACAAAAAAAACAGGGAAGAAAGAGAGGGGAGAAAAAAAAGGAGGAGAAAGGAATGGGACTCCAACGGCGAAGGAAAAGAAGGGGGCGCAAAGACGAAAGGGAGACTCGGCCCAGTTCCATTCCCTGGAGTAAGAGAAGATGAAGTCCAATATGCCATGAAGTAGTCATCAGTCCATAATAGTTTCCTGCGAAACACACACACGCACGAGACACAACTCACTGTCCTAAGTGCACAAACACCAGGTACGTTGCACCAGAAGTGTCATGGGGATGCGGTGAGGTAAACCTGTCCAATAAGCATCCCCCAGTCTGTACCATTACGGCAGTCACCATCAGAAGAGGCAGCATAGGGAAGACATACGGAGCCCGCCAAGGGTCCTAGGAACATATTGGGGCATATCGTTGGTTGGCACTGCCAAGCATGTGTACGTCTGTGCCAATGAGACGGCTAGGCCAGCCCCCGGAAAGGTACTGCAGGCCGCGAAGAGATGCATCCAAGGCCCTGGCGGCGCTCACCGACGATACCGGCGACGTTCATGCTGGGTGTGAGTGTCTCGTGGGTGTCGGAGCAGACCAGGTGGACGACCGGGGAAAAAAAATGAAGGCTGAATCAGAGACCGAGCATACAGGGTAGAGAGGGGAAAAGACGAATGGAAAAGGAATGAAAGAAAAAGGCAGGGGAGCAACAAGGAAAGGAAAACAGTACTGGTAAGAGTAATACTACCACTAGAAGGCGGGGGGTAAACAATACAGTATACAGTATAAAATAAAGAAATACATAAGTGGACATACACATAAGTGAAATATTACAATTATTGTAATCATTGACCGAGTAATCGGCCTGTCACCCAACAAGGGCAAAACATCCGCCCGGCAGCAGAAGAGAGAGGTGCGTGTGCCGGAACTCATGAAAAGAAAAATATAAAGCAAACGAAACAAAACAGTTAATACACGTCCCGGAAATAAATGAAAAGAAAAAAAATTTGGTTTGTTCAGTTACGGGAGTGGGAAGAATTTGTATTTTTCGTTTCCGTACTAGAGTACAAAATAAATCGGCACACCTACATCCCCTAACGCTGGTGCGGGACAGAAGTTGAGCTTACTGCTAAGAATTGAATATAAAGAGATATACATATACATATACAGGTATAAATACACCTAGTGGGGAAGGAGCGGAACAGCTGCCCCCAAATAAAAAAAATACATCAAGGTATACATACATAAGGATGAAGAAGAACATTGGAATTATTAAAACATAAAACATAGTCTTAAAATAAAAACTAGATTATAAAGAATGGGGCTGAGTCGGATATAGTTCCCAAAATTGTCAACAAAGTGTATTTACATATGGTTGGTTAGTAGGACGCGTCACAGCGCGTGGTAGCTTAACACTACGGGGTAAGATGTAACCGCCATCCGCGGGTTGTAAGGATTCATAGATGTGTAGGGGTGCAGAGGCGGTGGAAAGTGCAGACGGTGTGGATGGTGATGGAGAAGATGGAGCGGGTACATATCTCCAAGGTAAGCCCAGAAGGGTATTATATTATTATTATTATTATTATTATTATTATTATTAGTAATTGCTTTTA
This sequence comes from Deroplatys truncata, assembly GCA_030765065.1. Taxonomy (NCBI): domain Eukaryota; kingdom Metazoa; phylum Arthropoda; class Insecta; order Mantodea; family Mantidae; genus Deroplatys; species Deroplatys truncata. The sequence continues at coordinate 4,688 of JAUKNL010000788.1, read as the reverse complement.
CTGTCATACAGTCATGTAGGTACAAAGTCATAGACAAAACATTGTAAATCCGCATCTCAGGGTTTTTCCGTCAAAATATATTCATGCAGTCAGTAGCTTAAGCGAGTGTCTTTGCCTTCTGATCCTGTCCACCTACGCTTCCCGGTCACACCCAGTGGTGGGTTGTGACATATGGTGGAGGCGCCGGGTATGTCATCATACTCCCGCCGAGTGTGGGAGGCGTGAGACGACGGGGGATCAGTACGAGGTATAGCAGCTGACCATGGTGTTAAATTACGCCATAAGGCGTTGGTCTATCTCGATGACATTGTCGTATTCGCATCCACATTCCCCGAATTGCTTAACAATTTGGAGGAAGTATTTCGCAAACTGCAAACACACAACTTTAAATTAAAGCCTGAAAAATGCTTCTTCGGAATGTCTCGAATTAAACTTCTTGGATTCGAAGTCTCGGCTAACGGAATTGAACCGATTCTGATAAACTCCGAGCCATCACACAATTGCCGACTCCCAAAAACGTACGTGACGTACGCAAAGTGTTGGGCTTATTTAGCTTCTACAGAAGGTTTATACAAAATTTTGCTTCCATTGCGAGCCCCCTTCACGAACTCACACGAAAGAACAAAGACTTTGAATGGACTCAAAGCCATCAAGATGCTTTTGATAAATTAAAGCTTCTGATGACTCAGGCCCCCGTTCTCGGTCATTTTCAGCCGGGAGCGTATACAGAAATGCACGTCGATGCCAGCACTATAGGGATAGGGGTGGCTCTATTACAGAAATTAAATGGACAACTTCACCCCATAGCTTTCTGCTCTAGGTCTTTGAACAAGCATGAGAAGAACTATAGCATTTCCGAATTGGAATTACTTGCCATTGTTTACGGCTTGACACACTTTAGACCCTATGTACGAGGTATAGCAGCTGACCATGGTGTTAAATTACGCCATAACATGGGATGGAGACCATTAGAGAGCGCCATCCAAAACAAATAGATAAGAATCAAAATATTCATTCCGAATAGGATACCAATTAAAGAGAGAGTGAGCGTAAGAGTGTAATCTCGAGGATGCCATCCGTAGTTATAACACTGAGAAAGGGAGGTATACGTAGGGTAGGCTGCAGATGCATAAGGGGGTAGAATAGTGGTGTCTATAGAGGACCACGGAGCAGGAATTAGTCGTCTTATTTCCACTGTGAGTGAAGGGGTGGGCGTACACAGTCGAGGAGGGGAGAAGAAATAGTGCGCAGCCGTTGCATTACATCGACATGGAATACGCACTCTATACGCGCCTATGTCGCTCTGTAAATAATATGTGCGAATGAAGTCTGGACATTGAACAGTAAAAGAATCAACATGTGTTAGGATAAATATAAAGGCATCGAACAGTGCTACCATGGGTTTAGCAGCAGTCATGCAGGTCATGGGACAGACTTGAGATAACTGTGCTACGGATGTTCCCCGGAGAACGTTTATCGCACACGACGTCAGTAATGCGGGAATTCCATATGCAGGGGTGACCAAGCAAAGACTTGATTTAGAAGTGTCACATTGCGTGAAAAAAACTCTCAAATTTCCCGGCGAATGTAGGATGGCGAGGGCACGTCCCTCGAAATTTATCATGCAAGTTTGTTGTAAAAATGCAAATGGGGTCGGGGTAAAGTATCGGCCGACTATTTCCTGTACCTCATCGCGAACCAAGGGTATCTGCATTCCGACCATTATATGTTGTGGGGAGAATAGGCAATCCACAATGGGAACGGAATAATACTTGCCTTTCGTTCGTTTTTCCCCATACCAACCGGAATCCCGAATTACTGCGTAATACGGAATCCAGGGCCTGTCTTAACAGATAGGGTGTCACCACCCAAGGGCTCAAAAAACGTGAAGCACAGGTTCTATAGACTAAGTCTATGCGACTGGCTTGAAAGAGCAACTCATATAATGCACCTGCTCCGGAAGGACGGGTGACGATGGCATCGTTGAGATTAAAACTTTTGTCACAAAATGAGGCATTAAATACAGAAACAAAAGGACTATGCTGGCGAGCTAACTGCAGTACGTTGTGCATGATTCAGTCAGAGACAAAGAGATTATCAATGTGTTGTTTATCAGCTAACAAAAATTGTGACCCAAAAATGGATCCGTCTCCCTGTAAAGGGAGATCATGTGAGTCAAATAGGGAAGGGTAGGCACCCTGTAGCGTGTGAAAACGAGACGTTAACCAGTCACAAAATGCTGCAGTACTCGCATTAATTTTGCAAAAGGCTGTCACTGGCGAACGAACCCAGCACTGGGTCGCAAAAAACAATACTGGCACAGAACTTTCATAAAAAGTCATGTTTGGTAAACGATAAAAGTCGGCACCAGCTGTCGCCTCAATGGAGGGATTCTCCATAGGTTGATGTGATACACTCGCAGACGTCAGAGTACAACATATAATTGAAAGGAGGAAGCGAGCAGCCATTGCTCGGATCGGGCACATTAAATGTAACGGCAGAAAAAAACTCTCACGGAGCCGACAACTCCAATCAATTAAAATAACAAAGTCGAACCAAAAATGTTCGAAGTCACATGTCCCGGGACTCAAAAATACATTCACATAAAAACGAACCAGGAAGCGACCCGCGCCTCTGGTAAAAAGAAAGTGAGATAAATACCTGTGCACAGGAAAAGGGAAAAAAACACAATCGGGAGTCCCTATCTGCAAAATATTACTAAATTAAGACTTGACGGGGCCTTACGGTTAATCCCTCAAGATAGCATAAGCTTCACGTTTTACTCTTATATTCTGCCGTATAACGAGAGAGAGAGGAAAAAAAATTCTTCGCAACGTACACGATCACCGGACCTCACGGTCTAACGATGAAAGGAAGAAGTATATCGTTAAATTACTTGACAATCGAAATACCATTGGAGCCGCAAGGCTGATCCAGGGTAAGAGGTGTCGAACAATAGATATGTGATAAATGATAAGAACAATAAACTCTGACGAATGTTCGGTATGCACATAAAATAATTAAGCACCTAGATGCTTACAAACTGGAAATTTGCACAAACTTGGCATGTTACGCAACAGGACAGGGAGTGACAGCTAGGCTCAGCAAGTAGCAAAACAGGAAGTGGTAGGTAAACCACATCCATTAAAAGTCTCCGGAGTTCTTGTAGAACTACGAAGATGAACAAGGTTAACGTAATTGTGCAAAATAAAATGATCTTACCAAACCAGGCCAAACTACTCAAAGGTGTATGTGGTACACGGCGTGCAGCAACAGGCGGCGTCGATAAGAGGAGAACACCACGAGTCCCAGGTCCTTCAGCTGTTGTTGCCGAAGTAACCGATGTGCGATGCATGCGAAATACCTGTAACCATAACTTAACAACACGATAAATAACTGTCCCAATCAATAAAAATAAAATAAGAGCAAGGAAAATAACAAATCCATCGTATACCGTATCTGGTAATCCTCCGGTGCTAGCTACCCCTGTAATGCGGGTTGCAATCAAAAGTTCAGGGCTTCGAAATAGAATGACGCCCACTAGGATTGTTAAGAGGGAAGTCCATAAGAAAAGCAGTTGTATTATTGAGGAAGGATAACGAGAGTCGGAAACAGGTGTTAGAAGCTCATTGTACGGTACATGAGATAAATTAAGGTGTGGAATTTCCAATGACCAGTTAGTATTAAGACATTGAGAAAGGTTAGTAAATGTGAGATGTTCACTGTTAGCAAAGGGGGAAATTTTGAGCGATGTTAAGCTAGACCAGCCTGCAGGGATAAGGTGGAGGGTTTGTGGTTTAGTTACAGAGAAGGTAAAACACGGAAAACGCTTTGGTATTTGCACCACGTGACCCAATCGTAATTCACACAAGCAGGGTAGTTTAATTTGTAAAGCACCAGGTGATCCCGCAGGTAAATTGGGAATTAAGTGTGTAATATTATCGCATATAAATGCTATAGGCTCAAGAGGATGGGTGATAACATAAGTATCCCGTTCTACTTCCGTAATCAGCATTTTCTCCGCGGCGTGACAATGAAAAGGACAATAATCATTCATTTCCGTGGCCGTAAGGCCATGAATCATTTTGTTCGCACAAAGCGGGCTAAAGAGCAAATCATTACTAAACCGAGGAATATAACATAAGCCAGTTTTAAACGGATCACACTGATGGATAGCAGCTCCCGTAATAGGACGAACTTGATCACCGCTAACCGCAACATAAGTAGGTTCATTAATAATTGCACAAGTAGAAGAACCCCATCCAAAGGGCGTAGCAATAAAGTGATAAACGTCCCATTCCAAGCCTTGTTGTTTAACTGGAATTTTGATGGTGACCATTATATACGTCTTGCTAAAGGAGCATGAAGTAATTTCTAATTCAAAATATCGATGTATATCGGACACATCAATTGCAAGTTCAAAGGAAGTATTACGTAAGCTACGTTCTAAAGAGTTTAATTCCTGCTCAAAGATATCAGCTGAGACAATAGATAAGGGAAACAAATGATTCCTACATTGCATCATCGCGTCCATTTGCTTAAGGAAAAGTATGGTATGAATGGATCTTTGAGTATTTTGTAAAATCTCCCAAAAGGATAAATATTGATGATCAAATACAGCGTCGACCTGACGTCGTAAAGAACTAAAACTCTGATTGGCAGTAGCCATCACAAAGGATAATCTATCA
>JAUKNL010000787.1:0-26033 GCA_030765065.1 Deroplatys truncata | reverse complement strand
CAGTTACTGTTACATGAACGTGTGTTCACTAGTATCAAGAAAACAGTGTGAACAATAGCAATGGTCACTTACTGTTACATGAACGTGTGTTCACTAGTATCAAGAAAACAATGTGAACAATAGTAATGGTCAGTTACTGTTACATGAACGTGTGTTCACTAGTATCAAGAAAACATTGTGAACAATAGTAATGGTCAGTTACTGTTACATGAACGTGTGTTCACTAGTATCAAGAAAACAATGTGAACAATAGTAATGGTCAGTTACGGTTACATGAACGTGTGTTCACTAGTATCAAGAAAACAATATGAACAATAGTAATGGTCAGTTACTGTTATATGAACGTGTGTTCACCAGTATAAGGAAAACATTAGTAATGGTCAGTTACCTTCACATGAACGTGTGATCACCAGTATCAGCAAAACATTGTGAACAATAGTAATGGTCAGTTACTGTCACATGAACGTGTGTTCACCAGTATCAAGAAAACAATATGAACAATAGTAATGGTCAGTTACTGTCACATGAACGTGTGTTCACTAGCATCAAGAAAACAATGTGAACAATAGTAATGGTCAGTTACTGTCACATGAACGTGTGTTCACCAGTATCAAGAAAACAATATGAACAATAGTAATGGTCAGTTACTGTCACATGAACGTGTGTTTACTAGCATCAAGAAAACAATGTGAACAATAGTAATGGTCAGTTACTGGCACATGAACGTGTGTTCACTAGCATCAAGAAAACAATGTGAACAATAGTAATGGTCAGTTACTGATACATGAACGTGTGTTCACCAGTATCAAGAAAACAATACGAACAATAGTAATGGTCAGTTACTGTTACATGAAGGTGTGTTCACCAGTATCAAGAAAACAATATGAACAATAGTAATGGTCAGTTACTGATACATGAACGTGTGTTCACCAGTATCAAGAAAACAATACGAAAAATAGCAATGGTCAGTTACTGTCACATGAACGTGTGTTCACCAGTATCAAGAAAACAATATGAACAATAGTAAAGGTCAGTTACTGTCACATGAACGTGTGTTCACTAGTATCAAGAAAACAATGTGAACAATAGTAATGGTCAGCTACTGATACATGAACGTGTGTTCACTAGCATCAAGAAAACAATGTGAACAATAGTAATGGTCAGTTACTGACACATGAACGTGTGTTCACTAGCATCAAGAAAACAATGTGAACAAAAGTAATGGTCAGTTAGTGTCACATGAAGGTGTGTTCACCAGTATCAAGAAAACAATAGTAATGGTCAGTTACTGTCAAATGAACGTGTGTACACTAGCATCAAGAAAACATTGTGAACAATAGTAATGGTCAGTTACTGTCACATGAACGTGTGTTCACCAGTATCAAGAAAACAATATGAACAATAGTAATGGTCAGTTACTGTCACATGAACATGTGTTCACCAGTATCAAGAAAACAATATGAACAATAGTAATGGTCAGTTACTGTCACATGAACGTGTGTTCACCAGTATCAAGAAAACAATGTGAACAATAGTAATGGTCAGTAACTGTCACATGAACGTGTGTACACTAGCATCAAGAAAATATTGTGAGCAATAGTAATGGTCAGTTACTGTCACATGAACGTGTGTTCACCAGTATCAAGAAAACAATATGAACAATAGTAATGGTCAGTTACTGTCACATGAACGTGTGTACACTAGCATCAAGAAAACATTGTGAGCAATAGTAATGGTCAGTTACTGTCACATGAACGTGTGTACACTAGCATCAAGAAAACATTGTGAGCAATAGTAATGGTCAGTTACTGTCACATGAACGTGTGTTCACCAGTATCAAGAAAACAATGTGAACAGTAGTAATGGTCAGTTACTGTCACATGAACGTGTGTACACTAGCATCAAGAAAACATTGTGAGCAATAGTAATGGTCAGTTACTGTCACATGAACGTGTGTTCACCAGTATCAAGAAAACAATATGAACAATAGTAATGGTCAGTTACTGTCACATGAACGTGTGTTCACCAGTATCAAGAAATCAATGTGAACAATAGTAATGGTCAGTTACTGTCACATGAACGTCTGTTCACCAGTATCAAGAAAACAATGTGAACAATAGTAAAGGTCAGTTACTGTCACATGAACGTGTGTTCACCAGTATCAAGAAAACATTGTGAACAATAGTAATGGTCAGTTACCTTCACATGAACGTGTGTTCACCAGTATCAGCAAAACATTGTGAACAATAGTAATGGTCAGTTACCTTCACATGAACGTGTGTTCACCAGTATCAGCAAAACATTGTGAACAATACTAATGGTCAGTTACTGTTACATGAACGTGTGTTCACTAGTATCAAGAAAACTATGTGAACAGTAGTAATGGTCAGTTACTGTTACATGAACGTGTGTTCACTAGTATCAAGAAAACAATGTGAACAATAGTAATGGTCAGTTACTGTTACATGAACGTGTGTTCACTAGCATCAAGAAAACAATCTGAACAATAGTAATGGTCAGTTACTGTCACATGAACGTGTGTTCACCAGTATCAAGAAAACAATATGAACAATAGTAATGGTCAGTTACTGTCACATGAACGTGTGTTTACTAGCATCAAGAAAACAATGTGAACAATAGTAATGGTCAGTTACTGGCACATGAACGTGTGTTCACTAGCATCAAGAAAACAGTGTGAACAATAGTAATGGTCAGTTACTGGCACATGAACGTGTGTTCACCAGTATCAAGAAAACAATTTGAACAATAGTAATGGTCAGTTAGTGTCACATGAACGTGTGTTCACCAGTATCAAGAAAACAATATGAACAATAGTAATGGTCAGTTACTGTCACATGAACGTGTGTTCACTAGCATCAAGAAAACAATGTGAACAATAGTAATGGTCAGTTAATGATACATGAACGTGTGTTCACCAGTATCAAGAAAACAATATGAACAATAGTAATGGTCAGCTACTGATACATGAACGTGTGTTCAATAGCATCAAGAAAACAATGTGAACAATAGTAATGGTCAGTTACTGATACATGAACGTGTGTTCACCAGTATCAAGAAAACAATATAAACAATAGTAATGGTCAGCTACTGATACATGAACGTGTGTTCACTAGCATCAAGAAAACATTGTGAACAATAGTAATGGTCAGTTACTGATACATGAACGTGTGTTCACCAGTATCAAGAAAACAATACGAACAATAGTAATGGTCAGTTACTGTCACATGAACGTGTGTTCACCAGTATCAAGAAAACAATATGAACAATAGTAATGGTCAGTTACTGTCACATGAACGTGTGTTCACTAGTATCAAGAAAACAATGTGAACAATAGTAATGGTCAGCTACTGATACATGAACGTGTGTTCACTAGCATCAAGAAAACAATGTGAACAATAGTAATGGTCAGTTACTGACACATGAACGTGTGTTCACTAGCATCAAGAAAACAATGTGAACAAAAGTAATGGTCAGTTAGTGTCACATGAAGGTGTGTTCACCAGTATCAAGAAAACAATAGTAATGGTCAGTTACTGTCAAATGAACGTGTGTACACTAGCATCAAGAAAACATTGTGAACAATATTAATGGTCAGTTCCTGTCACATGAACGTGTGTTCACCAGTATCAAGAAAACAATATGAACAATAGTAATGGTCAGTTACTGTCACATGAACGTGTGTTCACCAGTATCAAGAAAACAATATGAACAATAGTAATGGTCAGTTACTGTCACATGAACGTGTGTTCACCAGTATCAAGAAAGCAATGTGAACAATAGTAATGGTCAGTTACTGTCACATGAACGTGTGTACACTAGCATCAAGAAAACATTGTGAGCAATAGTAATGGTCAGTTACTGTCACATGAACGTGTGTTCACCAGTATCAAGAAAACAATGTGAACAGTAGTAATGGTCAGTTACTGTCACATGAACGTGTGTACACTAGCATCAAGAAAACATTGTGAGCAATAGTAATGGTCAGTTACTGTCACATGAACGTGTGTTCACCAGTATCAAGAAAACAATGTGAACAATAGTAATGGTCAGTTACTGTCACATGAACGTCTGTTCACCAGTATCAAGAAAACAATGTGAACAATAGTAATGGTCCGTTACTGTTACATGAACGTGTGTCACCAGTATCAAGAAAACAAAATGAACAATAGTAATGGTCAGTTACTGATACATGAAGGTCTGTTCACCAGTATCAAGAAAACAATGTGAACAATAGTAATGGTCAGTTACTGTTACACGAAGGTGTGTTCACTAGCATCGCGAAAACAATGTGAACAATAGTAATGGTCAGTTACTGTTACATGAAGGTGTGTTCACCAGTATCAAGAGAACAATATGAACAATAGTAATGGTCAGTTACTGTCACATGAACGTGTGTTCACCAGTATCAAGAAAACAATATGAACAATAGTAATGGTCAGTTACTGTCACATGAACGTGTGTTCACCAGTATCAAGAAAACAATGTGAACAATAGTAATGTTCAGTTACTGTCACATGAACGTGTGTTCACCAGTATCAAGAAAACAATATGAACAATAGTAATGGTCAGTTACTGTCACATGAACGTGTGTACACCAGTATCAAGAAAACAATATGAACAATAGTAATGGTCAGTTACTGATACATGAACATGTGTTCACCAGTATCAAGAAAACAATATGAACAATAGTAATGGTCAGTTACTGTCACATGAACGTGTGTTACCAGTATCAAGAACACAATATGAACCATAGTAATGGTCAGTTACTGTCACATGAACGTGTCACCAGTATCAGGAAAACAATGTGAACAATAGTAATGGTCAGTTACTGTCACATGAACGTGTGTTCACTAGTATCAAGAAAACAATGTGAACAATAGTAATGGTCAGTTACTGTCACATGAACGTGTGTTCACCAGTATCAAGAAAACATTGTGAACAATAGTAATGGTCAGTTACCTTCACATGAACGTGTGTTCACCAGTATCAGCAAAACATTGTGAACAATACTAATGGTCAGTTACTGTTACATGAACGTGTGTTCACTAGTATCAAGAAAACAATGTGAACAATAGCAATGGTCAGTTACTGTCACATGAACGTGTGTTCACCAGTATCAGCAAAACATTGTGAACAATAGTAATGGTCAGTTACCTTCACATGAACGTGTGTTCCCCAGTATCAGCAAAACATTGTGAACAATACTAATGGTCAGTTACTGTTACATGAACGTGTGTTCACTAGTATCAAGAAAACAATGTGAACAATAGCAATGGTCAGTTACTGATACATGAACGTGTGTTCAACAGTATCAAGAAAACAATATGAACAATAGTAATGGTCAGTTACTGTTACATGAACGTGTGTTCACTAGTATCAAGAAAACAATGTGAACAATAGTAATGGTCAGTTACTGTTACATGAACGTGTGTTCACTAGTATCAAGAAAACAATGTGAAGAGTAGTAATGGTCAGTTACTGTTACATGAACGTGTGTTCACTAGTATCAAGAAAACAATGTGAACAATAGTAATGGTCAGTTACTGTTACATGAACGTGTGTTCACTAGTATCAAGAAAACATTGTGAACAATAGTAATGGTCAGTTACTGTCACATGAACGTGTGCTCACCAGTATCAAGAAAACAATACGAACAATAGTAATGGTCAGTTACTGTTACAAGAACGTGTGTTCACTAGTATCAAGAAAACAATGTGAACAATAGTAATGGTCAGTTACTGATACATGAACGTGTGTTCAACAGTATCAAGAAAACAATATGAACAATAGTAATGGTCAGTTACTGATACATGAACGTGTGTTCACTAGTATCAAGAAAACAATATGAACAATAGTAATGGTCAGTTACTGTCACATGAACGTGTGTTCACCAGTATCAAGAAAACAATATGAACAATAGTAATGGTCAGTTACTGTTACTTGAACGTGTGTCAGCAGTATCAAGAAAACATTGTGAACAATAGTAATGGTCAGTTACTGTCACATGAACGTGTGTTCACAAGTATCAAGAAAACATTGTGAACAATAGTAATGGTCAGTTACTGTTACATGAACGTGTGTTCACTAGTATCAAGAAAACAATGTGAACAATAGCAATGGTCAGTTACTGTCACATGAACGTGTGTTCACCAGTATCAAGAAAACAATGTGAACAATAGTAATGGTCAGTTACTGTCACATGAACGTGTGTTCACCAGTATCAGCAAAACATTGTGAACATTACTAATGGTCAGTTACTGTTACATGAACGTGTGTTCAGTAGTATCAAGAAAACAATGTGAACAATAGCAATGGTCAGTTACTGATACATGAACGTGTGTTCAACAGTATCAAGAAAACAATATGAACAATAGTAATGGTCAGTTACTGTTACATGAACGTGTGTTCACTAGTATCAAGAAAACAATGTGAACAATAGTAATGGTCAGTTACTGTTACATGAACGTGTGTTCACTAGTATCAAGAAAACAATGTGAAGAGTAGTAATGGTCAGTTACTGTTACATGAACGTGTGTTCACTAGTATCAAGAAAACAATGTGAACAATACTAATGGTCAGTTACTGTTACATGAACGTGTGTTCACTAGTATCAAGAAAACTATGTGAACAGTAGTAATGGTCAGTTACTGTTACATGAACGTGTGTTCACCAGTATCAAGAAAACAATGTGAACAATAGTAATGGTCAGTTACTGTTACATGAACGTGTGTTCACTAGTATCAAGAAAACTATGTGAACAATACTAATGGTCAGTTACTGTTACATGAACGTGTGTTCACTAGTATCAAGAAAACAATGTGAACAATAGTAATGGTCACTTACTGTTACATGAACGTGTGTTCACTAGTATCAAGAAAACAATGTGAACAATACTAATGGTCAGTTACTGTTACATGAACGTGTGTTCACTAGTATCAAGAAAACTATGTGAACAGTAGTAATGGTCAGTTACTGTTACATGAACGTGTGTTCACAAGTATCAAGAAAACATTGTGAACAATAGTAGTGGTCAGTTACTGTTACATGAACGTGTGTTCACTAGTATCAAGAAAACAATGTGAACAGTAGTAATGGTCAGTTACTGTTACATTAACGTGTGTTCACTAGTATCAAGAAAACATTGTGAACAATAGTAATGGTCAGTTACTGTCACATGAACGTCTGCTCACCAGAATCAAGAAAACAATACGAACAATAGTAATGGTCAGTTACTGTTACAAGAACGTGTGTTCACTAGTATCAAGAAAACAATGTGAACAATAGTAATGGTCAGTTACGGTTACATGAACGTGTGTTCACTAGTATCAAGAAAACAATATGAACAATAGTAATGAACAGTTACTGTTATATGAACGTGTGTTCACCAGTATAAGGAAAACATTGTTAACATTAGTAATGGTCAGTTACCTTTACATGAACGTGTGTTCACCAGTATCAGCAAAACATTGTGAACAATAGTAATGGTCAGTTACTGTCATATGAACGTGTGTTCACTAGCATCAAGAAAACAATGTGAACAATAGTAATGGTCAGTTACTGTCACATGAGCGTGTGTTCACTAGCATCAAGAAAACAATGTGAACAATAGTAATGGTCAGTTACTGTCACATGAACGTGTGTTCACCAGTATCAAGAAAACAATATGAACAATAGTAATGGTCAGTTACTGTCACATGAACGTGTGTTCACTAGCATCAAGAAAACAATAGTAATGCTCAGTTACTGTCAAATAAACGTGTGTTCACTAGCATCAAGAAAACATTGTGAACAATAGTAATGGTCAGTTACTGTTACATGAACGTGTGTTCACCAGTATCAAGAAAACAATATGAACAATAGTAATGGTCAGTTACTGTCACATGAACGTGTGTTCACTAGTATCAAGAAAACAATGTGAACAATAGTAATGGTCAGTTACTGTTACATGAACGTGTGTTCACTAGTATCAAGAAAACATTGTGAACAATAGTAATGGTCAGTTACTGTCACATGAACGTGTGTTCACCAGTATCAAGAAAACAATACGAACAATAGTAATGGTCAGTTACTGTTACATGAACGTGTGTTCACTAGTATCAAGAAAACAATGTGAACAATAGCAATGGTCAGTTACTGTTACATGAACGTGTGTTCACTAGTATCAAGAAAACAATGTGAACAATAGTAATGGTCAGTTACGGTTACATGAACGTGTGTTCACCAGTATCAAGAAAACAATGTGAACAATAGCAATGGTCAGTTACTGTTACATGAACGTGTGTTCACTAGTATCAAGAAAACAGTGTGAACAATAGCAATGGTCACTTACTGTTACATGAACGTGTGTTCACTAGTATCAAGAAAACAATGTGAACAATAGTAATGGTCAGTTACTGTTACATGAACGTGTGTTCACTAGTATCAAGAAAACATTGTGAACAATAGTAATGGTCAGTTACTGTTACATGAACGTGTGTTCACTAGTATCAAGAAAACAATGTGAACAATAGTAATGGTCAGTTACGGTTACATGAACGTGTGTTCACTAGTATCAAGAAAACAATATGAACAATAGTAATGGTCAGTTACTGTTATATGAACGTGTGTTCACCAGTATAAGGAAAACATTAGTAATGGTCAGTTACCTTCACATGAACGTGTGATCACCAGTATCAGCAAAACATTGTGAACAATAGTAATGGTCAGTTACTGTCACATGAACGTGTGTTCACCAGTATCAAGAAAACAATATGAACAATAGTAATGGTCAGTTACTGTCACATGAACGTGTGTTCACTAGCATCAAGAAAACAATGTGAACAATAGTAATGGTCAGTTACTGTCACATGAACGTGTGTTCACCAGTATCAAGAAAACAATATGAACAATAGTAATGGTCAGTTACTGTCACATGAACGTGTGTTTACTAGCATCAAGAAAACAATGTGAACAATAGTAATGGTCAGTTACTGGCACATGAACGTGTGTTCACTAGCATCAAGAAAACAATGTGAACAATAGTAATGGTCAGTTACTGATACATGAACGTGTGTTCACCAGTATCAAGAAAACAATACGAACAATAGTAATGGTCAGTTACTGTTACATGAAGGTGTGTTCACCAGTATCAAGAAAACAATATGAACAATAGTAATGGTCAGTTACTGATACATGAACGTGTGTTCACCAGTATCAAGAAAACAATACGAAAAATAGCAATGGTCAGTTACTGTCACATGAACGTGTGTTCACCAGTATCAAGAAAACAATATGAACAATAGTAAAGGTCAGTTACTGTCACATGAACGTGTGTTCACTAGTATCAAGAAAACAATGTGAACAATAGTAATGGTCAGCTACTGATACATGAACGTGTGTTCACTAGCATCAAGAAAACAATGTGAACAATAGTAATGGTCAGTTACTGACACATGAACGTGTGTTCACTAGCATCAAGAAAACAATGTGAACAAAAGTAATGGTCAGTTAGTGTCACATGAAGGTGTGTTCACCAGTATCAAGAAAACAATAGTAATGGTCAGTTACTGTCAAATGAACGTGTGTACACTAGCATCAAGAAAACATTGTGAACAATAGTAATGGTCAGTTACTGTCACATGAACGTGTGTTCACCAGTATCAAGAAAACAATATGAACAATAGTAATGGTCAGTTACTGTCACATGAACATGTGTTCACCAGTATCAAGAAAACAATATGAACAATAGTAATGGTCAGTTACTGTCACATGAACGTGTGTTCACCAGTATCAAGAAAACAATGTGAACAATAGTAATGGTCAGTAACTGTCACATGAACGTGTGTACACTAGCATCAAGAAAATATTGTGAGCAATAGTAATGGTCAGTTACTGTCACATGAACGTGTGTTCACCAGTATCAAGAAAACAATATGAACAATAGTAATGGTCAGTTACTGTCACATGAACGTGTGTACACTAGCATCAAGAAAACATTGTGAGCAATAGTAATGGTCAGTTACTGTCACATGAACGTGTGTACACTAGCATCAAGAAAACATTGTGAGCAATAGTAATGGTCAGTTACTGTCACATGAACGTGTGTTCACCAGTATCAAGAAAACAATGTGAACAGTAGTAATGGTCAGTTACTGTCACATGAACGTGTGTACACTAGCATCAAGAAAACATTGTGAGCAATAGTAATGGTCAGTTACTGTCACATGAACGTGTGTTCACCAGTATCAAGAAAACAATATGAACAATAGTAATGGTCAGTTACTGTCACATGAACGTGTGTTCACCAGTATCAAGAAATCAATGTGAACAATAGTAATGGTCAGTTACTGTCACATGAACGTCTGTTCACCAGTATCAAGAAAACAATGTGAACAATAGTAAAGGTCAGTTACTGTCACATGAACGTGTGTTCACCAGTATCAAGAAAACATTGTGAACAATAGTAATGGTCAGTTACCTTCACATTAACGTGTGTTCACCAGTATCAGCAAAACATTGTGAACAATAGTAATGGTCAGTTACCTTCACATGAACGTGTGATCACCAGTATCAGCAAAACATTGTGAACAATACTAATGGTCAGTTACTGTTACATGAACGTGTGTTCACTAGTATCAAGAAAACTATGTGAACAGTAGTAATGGTCAGTTACTGTTACATGAACGTGTGTTCACTAGTATCAAGAAAACAATGTGAACAATAGTAATGGTCAGTTACTGTTACATGAACGTGTGTTCACTAGCATCAAGAAAACAATCTGAACAATAGTAATGGTCAGTTACTGTCACATGAACGTGTGTTCACCAGTATCAAGAAAACAATATGAACAATAGTAATGGTCAGTTACTGTCACATGAACGTGTGTTTACTAGCATCAAGAAAACAATGTGAACAATAGTAATGGTCAGTTACTGGCACATGAACGTGTGTTCACTAGCATCAAGAAAACAATGTGAACAATAGTAATGGTCAGTTACTGGCACATGAACGTGTGTTCACCAGTATCAAGAAAACAATTTGAACAATAGTAATGGTCAGTTAGTGTCACATGAACGTGTGTTCACCAGTATCAAGAAAACAATATGAACAATAGTAATGGTCAGTTACTGTCACATGAACGTGTGTTCACTAGCATCAAGAAAACAATATGAACAATAGTAATGGTCAGCTACTGATACATGAACGTGTGTTCAATAGCATCAAGAAAACAATGTGAACAATAGTAATGGTCAGTTACTGATACATGAACGTGTGTTCACCAGTATCAAGAAAACAATATAAACAATAGTAATGGTCAGCTACTGATACATGAACGTGTGTTCACTAGCATCAAGAAAACATTGTCAACAATAGTAATGGTCAGTTACTGATACATGAACGTGTGTTCACCAGTATCAAGAAAACAATACGAACAATAGTAATGGTCAGTTACTGTCACATGAACGTGTGTTCACCAGTATCAAGAAAACAATATGAACAATAGTAATGGTCAGTTACTGTCACATGAACGTGTGTTCACTAGTATCAAGAAAACAATGTGAACAATAGTAATGGTCAGCTACTGATACATGAACGTGTGTTCACTAGCATCAAGAAAACAATGTGAACAATAGTAATGGTCAGTTACTGACACATGAACGTGTGTTCACTAGCATCAAGAAAACAATGTGAACAAAAGTAATGGTCAGTTAGTGTCACATGAAGGTGTGTTCACCAGTATCAAGAAAACAATAGTAATGGTCAGTTACTGTCAAATGAACGTGTGTACACTAGCATCAAGAAAACATTGTGAACAATATTAATGGTCAGTTCCTGTCACATGAACGTGTGTTCACCAGTATCAAGAAAACAATATGAACAATAGTAATGGTCAGTTACTGTCACATGAACGTGTGTTCACCAGTATCAAGAAAACAATATGAACAATAGTAATGGTCAGTTACTGTCACATGAACGTGTGTTCACCAGTATCAAGAAAGCAATGTGAACAATAGTAATGGTCAGTTACTGTCACATGAACGTGTGTACACTAGCATCAAGAAAACATTGTGAGCAATAGTAATGGTCAGTTACTGTCACATGAACGTGTGTTCACCAGTATCAAGAAAACAATATGAACAATAGTAATGGTCAGTTACTGTCACATGAACGTGTGTACACTAGCATCAAGAAAACATTGTGAGCAATAGTAATGGTCAGTTACTGTCACATGAACGTGTGTTCACCAGTATCAAGAAAACAATGTGAACAGTAGTAATGGTCAGTTACTGTCACATGAACGTGTGTACACTAGCATCAAGAAAACATTGTGAGCAATAGTAATGGTCAGTTACTGTCACATGAACGTGTGTTCACCAGTATCAAGAAAACAATGTGAACAATAGTAATGGTCAGTTACTGTCACATGAACGTCTGTTCACCAGTATCAAGAAAACAATGTGAACAATAGTAATGGTCCGTTACTGTTACATGAACGTGTGTCACCAGTATCAAGAAAACAAAATGAACAATAGTAATGGTCAGTTACTGATACATGAAGGTCTGTTCACCAGTATCAAGAAAACAATGTGAACAATAGTAATGGTCAGTTACTGTTACACGAAGGTGTGTTCACTAGCATCGCGAAAACAATGTGAACAATAGTAATGGTCAGTTACTGTTACATGAAGGTGTGTTCACCAGTATCAAGAGAACAATATGAACAATAGTAATGGTCAGTTACTGTCACATGAACGTGTGTTCACCAGTATCAAGAAAACAATATGAACAATAGTAATGGTCAGTTACTGTCACATGAACGTGTGTTCACCAGTATCAAGAAAACAATGTGAACAATAGTAATGTTCAGTTACTGTCACATGAACGTGTGTTCACCAGTATCAAGAAAACAATATGAACAATAGTAATGGTCAGTTACTGTCACATGAACGTGTGTACACCAGTATCAAGAAAACAATATGAACAATAGTAATGGTCAGTTACTGATACATGAACATGTGTTCACCAGTATCAAGAAAACAATATGAACAATAGTAATGGTCAGTTACTGTCACATGAACGTGTGTTACCAGTATCAAGAACACAATATGAACCATAGTAATGGTCAGTTACTGTCACATGAACGTGTCACCAGTATCAGGAAAACAATGTGAACAATAGTAATGGTCAGTTACTGTCACATGAACGTGTGTTCACTAGTATCAAGAAAACAATGTGAACAATAGTAATGGTCAGTTACTGTCACATGAACGTGTGTTCACCAGTATCAAGAAAACATTGTGAACAATAGTAATGGTCAGTTACCTTCACATGAACGTGTGTTCACCAGTATCAGCAAAACATTGTGAACAATACTAATGGTCAGTTACTGTTACATGAACGTGTGTTCACTAGTATCAAGAAAACAATGTGAACAATAGCAATGGTCAGTTACTGTCACATGAACGTGTGTTCACCAGTATCAGCAAAACATTGTGAACAATAGTAATGGTCAGTTACCTTCACATGAACGTGTGTTCCCCAGTATCAGCAAAACATTGTGAACAATACTAATGGTCAGTTACTGTTACATGAACGTGTGTTCACTAGTATCAAGAAAACAATGTGAACAATAGCAATGGTCAGTTACTGATACATGAACGTGTGTTCAACAGTATCAAGAAAACAATATGAACAATAGTAATGGTCAGTTACTGTTACATGAACGTGTGTTCACTAGTATCAAGAAAACAATGTGAACAATAGTAATGGTCAGTTACTGTTACATGAACGTGTGTTCACTAGTATCAAGAAAACAATGTGAAGAGTAGTAATGGTCAGTTACTGTTACATGAACGTGTGTTCACTAGTATCAAGAAAACAATGTGAACAATAGTAATGGTCAGTTACTGTTACATGAACGTGTGTTCACTAGTATCAAGAAAACATTGTGAACAATAGTAATGGTCAGTTACTGTCACATGAACGTGTGCTCACCAGTATCAAGAAAACAATACGAACAATAGTAATGGTCAGTTACTGTTACAAGAACGTGTGTTCACTAGTATCAAGAAAACAATGTGAACAATAGCAATGGTCAGTTACTGTTACATGAACGTGTGTTCACTAGTATCAAGAAAGCAATGTGAACAGTAGTAATGGTCAGTTACTGTTACATGAACGTGTGTTCACTAGTATCAAGAAAACAATGTGAACAATAGTAATGGTCAGTTACGGTTACATGAACGTGTGTTCACTAGTATCAAGAAAACAATTTGAACAATAGTAATGGTCAGTTACTGTTATATGAACGTGTGTTCACCAGTATAAGGAAAACATTGTTAACATTAGTAATGGTCAGTTACCTTTACATGAACGTGTGTTCACCAGTATCAGCAAAACATTGTGAACAATAGTAATGGTCAGTTACTGTCACATGAACGTGTGTTCACCAGTATCAAGAAAACAATATGAACAATAGTAATGGTTAGTTACTGTCACATGAACGTGTGTTCACTAGCATCAAGAAAACAATAGTAATGCTCAGTTACTGTCAAATAAACGTGTGTTCACTAGCATCAAGAAAACATTGTGAACAATAGTAATGGTCAGTTACTGTCACATGAACGTGTGTTCACCAGTATCAAGAAAACAATATGAACAATAGTAATGGTCAGTTACTGTCACATGAACGTGTGTTCACTAGCATCAAGAAAACAATGTGAACAATAGTAATGGTCAGTTACTGATACATGAACGTGTGTTCAACAGTATCAAGAAAACAATATGAACAATAGTAATGGTCAGTTACTGTTACATGAACGTGTGTTCACTAGTATCAAGAAAACAATATGAACAATAGCAATGGTCAGTTACTGTCACATGAACGTGTGTTCACCAGTATCAAGAAAACATTGTGAACAATAGTAATGGTCAGTTACTGTCACATGAACGTGTGTTCACCAGTATCAGCAAAACATTGTGAACAATACTAATGGTCAGTTACTGTTACATGAACGTGTGTTCAGTAGTATCAAGAAAACAATGTGAACAATAGCAATGGTCAGTTACTGATACATGAACATGTGTTCAACAGTATCAAGAAAACAATATGAACAATAGTAATGGTCAGTTACTGTTACATGAACGTGTGTTCACTAGTATCAAGAAAACAATGTGAACAATAGTAATGGTCAGTTACTGTTACATGAACGTGTGTTCACTAGTATCAAGAAAACAATGTGAAGAGTAGTAATGGTCAGTTACTGTTACATGAACGTGTGTTCACTAGTATCAAGAAAACAATGTGAACAATACTAATGGTCAGTTACTGTTACATGAACGTGTGTTCACTAGTATCAAGAAAACTATGTGAACAGTAGTAATGGTCAGTTACTGTTACATGAACGTGTGTTCACCAGTATCAAGAAAACAATGTGAACAATAGTAATGGTCAGTTACTGTTACATGAACGTGTGTTCACTAGTATCAAGAAAACTATGTGAACAATACTAATGGTCAGTTACTGTTACATGAACGTGTGTTCACTAGTATCAAGAAAACAATGTGAACAATAGTAATGGTCACTTACTGTTACATGAACGTGTGTTCACTAGTATCAAGAAATAAATGTGAACAATACTAATGGTCAGTTACTGTTACATGAACGTGTGTTCACTAGTATCAAGAAAACTATGTGAACAGTAGTAATGGTCAGTTACTGTTACATGAACGTGTGTTCACAAGTATCAAGAAAACATTGTGAACAATAGTAATGGTCAGTTACTGTTACATGAACGTGTGTTCACTAGTATCAAGAAAACAATGTGAACAGTAGTAATGGTCAGTTACTGTTACATTAACGTGTGTTCACTAGTATCAAGAAAACATTGTGAACAATAGTAATGGTCAGTTACTGTCACATGAACGTCTGCTCACCAGTATCAAGAAAACAATACGAACAATAGTAATGGTCAGTTACTGTTACAAGAACGTGTGTTCACTAGTATCAAGAAAACAATGTGAACAATAGTAATGGTCAGTTACGGTTACATGAACGTGTGTTCACTAGTATCAAGAAAACAATATGAACAATAGTAATGAACAGTTACTGTTATATGAACGTGTGTTCACCAGTATAAGGAAAACATTGTTAACATTAGTAATGGTCAGTTACCTTTACATGAACGTGTGTTCACCAGTATCAGCAAAACATTGTGAACAATAGTAATGGTCAGTTACTGTCATATGAACGTGTGTTCACTAGCATCAAGAAAACAATGTGAACAATAGTAATGGTCAGTTACTGTCACATGAGCGTGTGTTCACTAGCATCAAGAAAACAATGTGAACAATAGTAATGGTCAGTTACTGTCACATGAACGTGTGTTCACCAGTATCAAGAAAACAATATGAACAATAGTAATGGTCAGTTACTGTCACATGAACGTGTGTTCACTAGCATCAAGAAAACAATAGTAATGCTCAGTTACTGTCAAATAAACGTGTGTTCACTAGCATCAAGAAAACATTGTGAACAATAGTAATGGTCAGTTACTGTTACATGAACGTGTGTTCACCAGTATCAAGAAAACAATATGAACAATAGTAATGGTCAGTTACTGTCACATGAACGTGTGTTCACTAGTATCAAGAAAACAATATGAACAATAGTAATGGTCAGTTACTGTCACATGAACGTGTGTTCACTAGTATCAAGAAAACATTGTGAACAATAGTAATGGTCAGTTACTGTCACATGAATGTGTGTTTACCAGTATCAAGAAAACAATACGAACAATAGTAATGGTCAGTTACTGTTACATGAACGTGTGTTCACTAGTATCAAGAAAACAATGTGAACAATAGTAATGGTCAGTTACGGTTACATGAACGTGTGTTCACTAGTATCAAGAAAACATTGTGAACAATAGTAATGGTCAGTTACTGTTACATGAACGTGTGTTCACTAGTATCAAGAAAACAATGTGAACAATAGTAATGGTCAGTTACGGTTACATGAACGTGTGTTCACTAGTATCAAGAAAACAATATGAACAATAGTAATGGTCAGTTACTGTTATATGAACGTGTGTTCACCAGTATAAGGAAAACATTAGTAATGGTCAGTTACCTTCACATGAACGTGTGATCACCAGTATCAGCAAAACATTGTGAACAATAGTAATGGTCAGTTACTGTCACATGAACGTGTGTTCACCAGTATCAAGAAAACAATATGAACAATAGTAATGGTCAGTTACTGTCACATGAACGTGTGTTCACTAGCATCAAGAAAACAATGTGAACAATAGTAATGGTCAGTTACTGTCACATGAACGTGTGTTTACTAGCATCAAGAAAACAATGTGAACAATAGTAATGGTCAGTTACTGGCAAAGGAACGTGTGTTCACTAGCATCAAGAAAACAATGTGAACAATAGTAATGGTCAGTTACTGATACATGAACGTGTGTTCACCAGTATCAAGAATACAATACGAACAATAGTAATGGTCAGTTACTGTTACATGAAGGTGTGTTCACCAGTATCAAGAAAACAATATGAACAATAGTAATGGTCAGTTACTGATACATGAACGTGTGTTCACCAGTATCAAGAAAACAATACGAACAATAGCAATGGTCAGTTACTGTCACATGAACGTGTGTTCACCAGTATCAAGAAAACAATATGAACAATAGTAATGGTCAGTTACTGTCACATGAACGTGTGTTCACTAGTATCAAGAAAACAATGTGAACAATAGTAATGGTCAGCTACTGATACATGAACGTGTGTTCACTAGCATCAAGAAAACAATGTGAACAATAGTAATGGTCAGTTACTGACACATGAACGTGTGTTCACTAGCATCAAGAAAACAATGTGAACAAAAGTAATGGTCAGTTAGTGTCACATGAAGGTGTGTTCACCAGTATCAAGAAAACAATAGTAATGGTCAGTTACTGTCAAATGAACGTGTGTACACTAGCATCAAGAAAACATTGTGAACAATAGTAATGGTCAGTTACTGTCACATGAACGTGTGTTCACCAGTATCAAGAAAACAATATGAACAATAGTAATGGTCAGTTACTGTCACATGAACATGTGTTCACCAGTATCAAGAAAACAATATGAACAATAGTAATGGTCAGTTACTGTCACATGAACGTGTGTTCACCAGTATCAAGAAAACAATGTGAACAATAGTAATGGTCAGTAACTGTCACATGAACGTGTGTACACTAGCATCAAGAAAATATTGTGAGCAATAGTAATGGTCAGTTACTGTCACATGAACGTGTGTTCACCAGTATCAAGAAAACAATATGAACAATAGTAATGGTCAGTTACTGTCACATGAACGTGTGTACACTAGCATCAAGAAAACATTGTGAGCAATAGTAATGGTCAGTTACTGTCACATGAACGTGTGTACACTAGCATCAAGAAAACATTGTGAGCAATAGTAATGGTCAGTTACTGTCACATGAACGTGTGTTCACCAGTATCAAGAAAACAATGTGAACAGTAGTAATGGTCAGTTACTGTCACATGAACGTGTGTACACTAGCATCAAGAAAACATTGTGAGCAATAGTAATGGTCAGTTACTGTCACATGAACGTGTGTTCACCAGTATCAAGAAAACAATATGAACAATAGTAATGGTCAGTTACTGTCACATGAACGTGTGTTCACCAGTATCAAGAAATCAATGTGAACAATAGTAATGGTCAGTTACTGTCACATGAACGTCTGTTCACCAGTATCAAGAAAACAATGTGAACAATAGTAAAGGTCAGTTACTGTCACATGAACGTGTGTTCACCAGTATCAAGAAAACATTGTGAACAATAGTAATGGTCAGTTACCTTCACATGAACGTGTGTTCACCAGTATCAGCAAAACATTGTGAACAATAGTAATGGTCAGTTACCTTCACATGAACGTGTGTTCACCAGTATCAGCAAAACATTGTGAACAATACTAATGGTCAGTTACTGTTACATGAACGTGTGTTCACTAGTATCAAGAAAACTATGTGAACAGTAGTAATGGTCAGTTACTGTTACATGAACGTGTGTTCACTAGTATCAAGAAAACAATGTGAACAATAGTAATGGTCAGTTACTGTTACATGAACGTGTGTTCACTAGCATCAAGAAAACAATGTGAACAATAGTAATGGTCAGTTACTGTCACATGAACGTGTGTTCACCAGTATCAAGAAAACAATATGAACAATAGTAATGGTCAGTTACTGTCACATGAACGTGTGTTTACTAGCATCAAGAAAACAATGTGAACAATAGTAATGGTCAGTTACTGGCACATGAACGTGTGTTCACTAGCATTAGGAAAACAATGTGAACAATAGTAATGGTCAGTTACTGGCACATGAACGTGTGTTCACCAGTATCAAGAAAACAATTTGAACAATAGTAATGGTCAGTTAGTGTCACATGAACGTGTGTTCACCAGTATCAAGAAAACAATATGAACAATAGTAATGGTCAGTTACTGTCACATGAACGTGTGTTCACTAGCATCAAGAAAACAATGTGAACAATAGTAATGGTCAGTTAATGATACATGAACGTGTGTTCACCAGTATCAAGAAAACAATACGAACAAGAGTAATGGTCAGTTACTGTCACATGAACGTGTGTTCACCAGTATCAAGAAAACAATATGAACAATAGTAATGGTCAGCTACTGATACATGAACGTGTGTTCAATAGCATCAAGAAAACAATGTGAACAATAGTAATGGTCAGTTACTGATACATGAACGTGTGTTCACCAGTATCAAGAAAACAATATAAACAATAGTAATGGTCAGCTACTGATACATGAACGTGTGTTCACTAGCATCAAGAAAACATTGTGAACAATAGTAATGGTCAGTTACTGATACATGAACGTGTGTTCACCAGTATCAAGAAAACAATACGAACAATAGTAATGGTCAGTTACTGTCACATGAACGTGTGTTCACCAGTATCAAGAAAACAATATGAACAATAGTAATGGTCAGTTACTGTCACATGAACGTGTGTTCACTAGTATCAAGAAAACAATGTGAACAATAGTAATGGTCAGCTACTGATACATGAACGTGTGTTCACTAGCATCAAGAAAACAATGTGAACAATAGTAATGGTCAGTTACTGACACATGAACGTGTGTTCACTAGCATCAAGAAAACAATGTGAACAAAAGTAATGGTCAGTTAGTGTCACATGAAGGTGTGTTCACCAGTATCAAGAAAACAATAGTAATGGTCAGTTACTGTCAAATGAACGTGTGTACACTAGCATCAAGAAAACATTGTGAACAATATTAATGGTCAGTTCCTGTCACATGAACGTGTGTTCACCAGTATCAAGAAAACAATATGAACAATAGTAATGGTCAGTTACTGTCACATGAACGTGTGTTCACCAGTATCAAGAAAACAATATGAACAATAGTAATGGTCAGTTACTGTCACATGAACGTGTGTTCACCAGTATCAAGAAAGCAATGTGAACAATAGTAATGGTCAGTTACTGTCACATGAACGTGTGTACACTAGCATCAAGAAAACATTGTGAGCAATAGTAATGGTCAGTTACTGTCACATGAACGTGTGTTCACCAGTATCAAGAAAACAATATGAACAATAGTAATGGTCAGTTACTGTCACATGAACGTGTGTACACTAGCATCAAGAAAACATTGTGAGCAATAGTAATGGTCAGTTACTGTCACATGAACGTGTGTTCACCAGTATCAAGAAAACAATGTGAACAGTAGTAATGGTCAGTTACTGTCACATGAACGTGTGTACACTAGCATCAAGAAAACATTGTGAGCAATAGTAATGGTCAGTTACTGTCACATGAACGTGTGTTCACCAGAATCAAGAAAACAATATGAACAATAGTAATGGTCAGTTACTGTCACATGAACGTGTGTTCACCAGTATCAAGAAAACAATGTGAACAATAGTAATGGTCAGTTACTGTCACATGAACGTCTGTTCACCAGTATCAAGAAAACAATGTGAACAATAGTAATGGTCCGTTACTGTTACATGAACGTGTGTCACCAGTATCAAGAAAACAAAATGAACAATAGTAATGGTCAGTTACTGATACATGAAGGTCTGTTCACCAGTATCAAGAAAACAATGTGAACAATAGTAATGGTCAGTTACTGTTACACGAAGGTGTGTTCACTAGCATCGCGAAAACAATGTGAACAATAGTAATGGTCAGTTACTGTTACATGAAGGTGTGTTCACCAGTATCAAGAGAACAATATGAACAATAGTAATGGTCAGTTACTGTCACATGAACGTGTGTTCACCAGTATCAAGAAAACAATATGAACAATAGTAATGGTCAGTTACTGTCACATGAACGTGTGTTCACCAGTATCAAGAAAACAATGTGAACAATAGTAATGTTCAGTTACTGTCACATGAACGTGTGTTCACCAGTATCAAGAAAACAATATGAACAATAGTAATGGTCAGTTACTGTCACATGAACGTGTGTACACCAGTATCAAGAAAACAATATGAACAATAGTAATGGTCAGTTACTGATACATGAACATGTGTTCACCAGTATCAAGAAAACAATATGAACAATAGTAATGGTCAGTTACTGTCACATGAACGTGTGTTACCAGTATCAAGAACACAATATGAACCATAGTAATGGTCAGTTACTGTCACATGAACGTGTCACCAGTATCAGGAAAACAATGTGAACAATAGTAATGGTCAGTTACTGTCACATGAACGTGTGTTCACTAGTATCAAGAAAACAATGTGAACAATAGTAATGGTCAGTTACTGTCACATGAACGTGTGTTCACCAGTATCAAGAAAACATTGTGAACAATAGTAATGGTCAGTTACCTTCACATGAACGTGTGTTCACCAGTATCAGCAAAACATTGTGAACAATACTAATGGTCAGTTACTGTTACATGAACGTGTGTTCACTAGTATCAAGAAAACAATGTGAACAATAGCAATGGTCAGTTACTGTCACATGAATGTGTGTTCACTAGCATCAAGAAAACAATGTGAACAATAGTAATGGTCAGTTACTGATACATGAACGTGTGTTCACCAGTATCAAGAAAACAATACGAACAATAGTAATGGTCAGTTACTGTTACATGAAGGTGTGTTCACCAGTATCAAGAAAACAATATGAACAATAGTAATGGTCAGTTACTGATACATGAACGTGTGTTCACCAGTATCAAGAAAACAATACGAACAATAGCAATGGTCAGTTACTGTCACATGAACGTGTGTTCACCAGTATCAAGAAAACAATATGAACAATAGTAATGGTCAGTTACTGTCACATGAACGTGTGTTCACTAGTATCAAGAAAACAATGTGAACAATAGTAATGGTCAGCTACTGATACATGAACGTGTGTTCACTAGCATCAAGAAAACAATGTGAACAATAGTAATGGTCAGTTACTGACACATGAACGTGTGTTCACTAGCATCAAGAAAACAATGTGAACAAAAGTAATGGTCAGTTAGTGTCACATGAAGGTGTGTTCACCAGTATCAAGAAAACAATAGTAATGGTCAGTTACTGTCAAATGAACGTGTGTACACTAGCATCAAGAAAACATTGTGAACAATAGTAATGGTCAGTTACTGTCACATGAACGTGTGTTCACCAGTATCAAGAAAACAATATGAACAATAGTAATGGTCAGTTACTGTCACATGAACATGTGTTCACCAGTATCAAGAAAACAATATGAACAATAGTAATGGTCAGTTACTGTCACATGAACGTGTGTTCACCAGTATCAAGAAAACAATGTGAACAATAGTAATGGTCAGTAACTGTCACATGAACGTGTGTACACTAGCATCAAGAAAATATTGTGAGCAATAGTAATGGTCAGTTACTGTCACATGAACGTGTGTTCACCAGTATCAAGAAAACAATATGAACAATAGTAATGGTCAGTTACTGTCACATGAACGTGTGTACACTAGCATCAAGAAAACATTGTGAGCAATAGTAATGGTCAGTTACTGTCACATGAACGTGTGTACACTAGCATCAAGAAAACATTGTGAGCAATAGTAATGGTCAGTTACTGTCACATGAACGTGTGTTCACCAGTATCAAGAAAACAATGTGAACAGTAGTAATGGTCAGTTACTGTCACATCAACGTGTGTACACTAGCATCAAGAAAACATTGTGAGCAATAGTAATGGTCAGTTACTGTCACATGAACGTGTGTTCACCAGTATCAAGAAAACAATATGAACAATAGTAATGGTCAGTTACTGTCACATGAACGTGTGTTCACCAGTATCAAGAAATCAATGTGAACAATAGTAATGGTCAGTTACTGTCACATGAACGTCTGTTCACCAGTATCAAGAAAACAATGTGAACAATAGTAAAGGTCAGTTACTGTCACATGAACGTGTGTTCACCAGTATCAAGAAAACATTGTGAACAATAGTAATGGTCAGTTACCTTCACATGAACGTGTGTTCACCAGTATCAGCAAAACATTGTGAACAATAGTAATGGTCAGTTACCTTCACATGAACGTGTGTTCACCAGTATCAGCAAAACATTGTGAACAATACTAATGGTCAGTTACTGTTACATGAACGTGTGTTCACTAGTATCAAGAAAACTATGTGAACAGTAGTAATGGTCAGTTACTGTTACATGAACGTGTGTTCACTAGTATCAAGAAAACAATGTGAACAATAGTAATGGTCAGTTACTGTTACATGAACGTGTGTTCACTAGCATCAAGAAAACAATGTGAACAATAGTAATGGTCAGTTACTGTCACATGAACGTGTGTTCACCAGTATCAAGAAAACAATATGAACAATAGTAATGGTCAGTTACTGTCACATGAACGTGTGTTTACTAGCATCAAGAAAACAATGTGAACAATAGTAATGGTCAGTTACTGGCACATGAACGTGTGTTCACTAGCATTAGGAAAACAATGTGAACAATAGTAATGGTCAGTTACTGGCACATGAACGTGTGTTCACCAGTATCAAGAAAACAATTTGAACAATAGTAATGGTCAGTTAGTGTCACATGAACGTGTGTTCACCAGTATCAAGAAAACAATATGAACAATAGTAATGGTCAGTTACTGTCACATGAACGTGTGTTCACTAGCATCAAGAAAACAATGTGAACAATAGTAATGGTCAGTTAATGATACATGAACGTGTGTTCACCAGTATCAAGAAAACAATACGAACAAGAGTAATGGTCAGTTACTGTCACATGAACGTGTGTTCACCAGTATCAAGAAAACAATATGAACAATAGTAATGGTCAGCTACTGATACATGAACGTGTGTTCAATAGCATCAAGAAAACAATGTGAACAATAGTAATGGTCAGTTACTGATACATGAACGTGTGTTCACCAGTATCAAGAAAACAATATAAACAATAGTAATGGTCAGCTACTGATACATGAACGTGTGTTCACTAGCATCAAGAAAACATTGTGAACAATAGTAATGGTCAGTTACTGATACATGAACGTGTGTTCACCAGTATCAAGAAAACAATACGAACAATAGTAATGGTCAGTTACTGTCACATGAACGTGTGTTCACCAGTATCAAGAAAACAATATGAACAATAGTAATGGTCAGTTACTGTCACATGAACGTGTGTTCACTAGTATCAAGAAAACAATGTGAACAATAGTAATGGTCAGCTACTGATACATGAACGTGTGTTCACTAGCATCAAGAAAACAATGTGAACAATAGTAATGGTCAGTTACTGACACATGAACGTGTGTTCACTAGCATCAAGAAAACAATGTGAACAAAAGTAATGGTCAGTTAGTGTCACATGAAGGTGTGTTCACCAGTATCAAGAAAACAATAGTAATGGTCAGTTACTGTCAAATGAACGTGTGTACACTAGCATCAAGAAAACATTGTGAACAATATTAATGGTCAGTTCCTGTCACATGAACGTGTGTTCACCAGTATCAAGAAAACAATATGAACAATAGTAATGGTCAGTTACTGTCACATGAACGTGTGTTCACCAGTATCAAGAAAGCAATATGAACAATAGTAATGGTCAGTTACTGTCACATGAACGTGTGTTCACCAGTATCAAGAAAGCAATGTGAACAATAGTAATGGTCAGTTACTGTCACATGAACGTGTGTACACTAGCATCAAGAAAACATTGTGAGCAATAGTAATGGTCAGTTACTGTCACATGAACGTGTGTTCACCAGTATCAAGAAAACAATATGAAC
The DNA here is from genome assembly GCA_030765065.1 of Deroplatys truncata. Lineage (NCBI taxonomy): Eukaryota > Metazoa > Arthropoda > Insecta > Mantodea > Mantidae > Deroplatys > Deroplatys truncata. The sequence goes on along the minus strand of JAUKNL010000787.1, from coordinate 707 downwards.
AATAGTAATGGTCAGTTACTGTCACATGAACGTGTGTACACTAGCATCAAGAAAACATTGTGAGCAATAGTAATGGTCAGTTACTGTCACATGAACGTGTGTTCACCAGTATCAAGAAAACAATGTGAACAGTAGTAATGGTCAGTTACTGTCACATGAACGTGTGTACACTAGCATCAAGAAAACATTGTGAGCAATAGTAATGGTCAGTTACTGTCACATGAACGTGTGTTCACCAGAATCAAGAAAACAATATGAACAATAGTAATGGTCAGTTACTGTCACATGAACGTGTGTTCACCAGTATCAAGAAAACAATGTGAACAATAGTAATGGTCAGTTACTGTCACATGAACGTCTGTTCACCAGTATCAAGAAAACAATGTGAACAATAGTAATGGTCCGTTACTGTTACATGAACGTGTGTCACCAGTATCAAGAAAACAAAATGAACAATAGTAATGGTCAGTTACTGATACATGAAGGTCTGTTCACCAGTATCAAGAAAACAATGTGAACAATAGTAATGGTCAGTTACTGTTACACGAAGGTGTGTTCACTAGCATCGCGAAAACAATGTGAACAATAGTAATGGTCAGTTACTGTTACATGAAGGTGTGTTCACCAGTATCAAGAGAACAATATGAACAATAGTAATGGTCAGTTACTGTCACATGAACGTGTGTTCACCAGTATCAAGAAAACAA
>JAUKNL010000786.1:0-23466 GCA_030765065.1 Deroplatys truncata | reverse complement strand
TGACCATTACTATTGTTCACATTGTTTTCTTGATACTAGTGAACACACGTTCATGTAACAGTAACTGACCATTACTATTGTTCGTATTGTTTTCTTGATACTGGTAAACACACATTCATGTGACAGTAACTGACCATTACTATTGTTCACAATGTTTTCTTGATACTAGTGAACACACGTTCATGTGACAGTAACTGACCATTACTATTGTTCATATTGTTTTCTTGATACTAGTGAACACACGTTCATGTGACAGTAACTGACCATTACTATTGTTCATATTGTTTTCTTGATACTGGTGAACACACGTTCATGTAACAGTAACTGACCATTACTATTGTTCACAATGTTTTCTTGATGCTAGTGAACACACGTTTATTTGACAGTAACTGAGCATTACTATTGTTTTCTTGATGCTAGTGAACACACGTTCATGTGACAGTAACTGACCATTACTATTGTTCATATTGTTTTCTTGATACTGGTGAACACACGTTCATGTGACAGTAACTGACCATTACTATTGTTCACATTGTTTTCTTGATGCTAGTGAACACACGCTCATGTGACAGTAACTGACCATTACTATTGTTCACATTGTTTTCTTGATGCTAGTGAACACACGTTCATATGACAGTAACTGACCATTACTATTGTTCACAATGTTTTGCTGATACTGGTGAACACACGTTCATGTAAAGGTAACTGACCATTACTAATGTTAACAATGTTTTCCTTATACTGGTGAACACACGTTCATATAACAGTAACTGTTCATTACTATTGTTCATATTGTTTTCTTGATACTAGTGAACACACGTTCATGTAACCGTAACTGACCATTACTATTGTTCACATTGTTTTCTTGATACTAGTGAACACACGTTCTTGTAACAGTAACTGACCATTACTATTGTTCGTATTGTTTTCTTGATACTGGTGAGCAGACGTTCATGTGACAGTAACTGACCATTACTATTGTTCACAATGTTTTCTTGATACTAGTGAACACACGTTAATGTAACAGTAACTGACCATTACTACTGTTCACATTGTTTTCTTGATACTAGTGAACACACGTTCATGTAACAGTAACTGACCATTACTATTGTTCACAATGTTTTCTTGATACTTGTGAACACACGTTCATGTAACAGTAACTGACCATTACTACTGTTCACATAGTTTTCTTGATACTAGTGAACACACGTTCATGTAACAGTAACTGACCATTAGTATTGTTCACATTTATTTCTTGATACTAGTGAACACACGTTCATGTAACAGTAAGTGACCATTACTATTGTTCACATTGTTTTCTTGATACTAGTGAACACACGTTCATGTAACAGTAACTGACCATTAGTATTGTTCACATAGTTTTCTTGATACTAGTGAACACACGTTCATGTAACAGTAACTGACCATTACTATTGTTCACATTGTTTTCTTGATACTGGTGAACACACGTTCATGTAACAGTAACTGACCATTACTACTGTTCACATAGTTTTCTTGATACTAGTGAACACACGTTCATGTAACAGTAACTGACCATTAGTATTGTTCACATTGTTTTCTTGATACTAGTGAACACACGTTCATGTAACAGTAACTGACCATTACTACTCTTCACATTGTTTTCTTGATACTAGTGAACACACGTTCATGTAACAGTAACTGACCATTACTATTGTTCACATTGTTTTCTTGATACTAGTGAACACACGTTCATGTAACAGTAACTGACCATTACTATTGTTCATATTGTTTTCTTGATACTGTTGAACACATGTTCATGTATCAGTAACTGACCATTGCTATTGTTCACATTGTTTTCTTGATACTACTGAACACACGTTCATGTAACAGTAACTGACCATTAGTATTGTTCACAATGTTTTGCTGATACTGGTGAACACACGTTCATGTGACAGTAACTGACCATTACTATTGTTCACAATGTTTTCTTGATACTGGTGAACACACGTTCATGTGACAGTAACTGACCATTGCTATTGTTCATATTGTTTTCTTGATACTAGTGAACACACGTTCATGTAACAGTAACTGACCATTACTATTGTTCATATTGTTTTCTTGATACTGTTGAACACACGTTCATGTATCAGTAACTGACCATTACTATTGTTCACATTGTTTTCTTGATGCTAGTGAACACACGTTCATGTGACAGTAACTGACCATTACTATTGTTCATATTGTTTTCTTGATACTGGTGAACACACGTTCATGTGACAGTAACTGACCATTACTATTGTTCACAATGTTTTCTTGATGCTAGTGAACACACGTTTATTTGACAGTAACTGAGCATTACTATTGTTTTCTTGATGCTAGTGAACACACGTTCATGTGACAGTAACTAACCATTACTATTGTTCATATTGTTTTCTTGATACTGGTGAACACACGTTCATGTGACAGTAACTGACCATTACTATTGTTCACAATGTTTTGCTGATACTGGTGAACACACGTTCATGTAAAGGTAACTGACCATTACTAATGTTAACAATGTTTTCCTTATACTGGTGAACACACGTTCATATAACAGTAACTGACCATTACTATTGTTCAAATTGTTTTCTTGATACTAGTGAACACACGTTCATGTAACCGTAACTGACCATTACTATTGTTCACATTGTTTTCTTGATACTAGTGAACACACGTTCATGTAACAGTAACTGACCATTACTACTGTTCACATTGCTTTCTTGATACTAGTGAACACACGTTCATGTAACAGTAACTGACCATTGCTATTGTTCACATTGTTTTCTTGATACTAGTGAACACACGTTCTTGTAACAGTAACTGACCATTACTATTGTTCGTATTGTTTTCTTGATACTGGTGAGCACACGTTCATGTGACAGTAACTGACCATTACTATTGTTCACAATGTTTTCTTGATACTAGTGAACACACGTTCATGTAACAGTAACTGACCATTACTATTGTTCACATTGTTTTCTTGATACTAGTGAACACACGTTCATGTAACAGTAACTGACCATTACTACTCTTCACATTGTTTTCTTGATACTAGTGAACACACGTTCATGTAACAGTAACTGACCATTACTATTGTTCACATTGTTTTCTTGATACTAGTGAACACACGTTCATGTAACAGTAACTGACCATTACTATTGTTCATATTGTTTTCTTGATACTGTTGAACACACGTTCATGTATCAGTAACTGACCATTGCTATTGTTCACATTGTTTTCTTGATACTAGTGAACACACGTTCATGTAACAGTAACTGACCATTAGTATTGTTCACAATGTTTTGCTGATACTGGGGAACACACGTTCATGTGAAGGTAACTGACCATTACTATTGTTCACAATGTTTTGCTGATACTGGTGAACACACGTTCATGTGACAGTAACTGACCATTGCTATTGTTCACATTGTTTTCTTGATACTAGTGAACACACGTTCATGTAACAGTAACTGACCATTAGTATTGTTCACAATGTTTTGCTGATACTGGTGAACACACGTTCATGTGAAGGTAACTGACCATTACTATTGTTCACAATGTTTTCTTGATACTGGTGAACACACGTTCATGTGACAGTAACTGACCATTACTATTGTTCACATTGTTTTCTTGATACTAGTGAACACACGTTCATGTGACAGTAACTGACCATTACTATTGTTCACATTGTTTTCCTGATACTGGTGACACGTTCATGTGACAGTAACTGACCATTACTATGGTTCATATTGTGTTCTTGATACTGGTAACACACGTTCATGTGACAGTAACTGACCATTACTATTGTTCATATTGTTTTCTTGATACTGGTGAACACATGTTCATGTATCAGTAACTGACCATTACTATTGTTCATATTGTTTTCTTGATACTGGTGTACACACGTTCATGTGACAGTAACTGACCATTACTATTGTTCATATTGTTTTCTTGATACTGGTGAACACACGTTCATGTGACAGTAACTGAACATTACTATTGTTCACATTGTTTTCTTGATACTGGTGAACACACGTTCATGTGACAGTAACTGACCATTACTATTGTTCATATTGTTTTCTTGATACTGGTGAACACACGTTCATGTGACAGTAACTGACCATTACTATTGTTCATATTGTTCTCTTGATACTGGTGAACACACCTTCATGTAACAGTAACTGACCATTACTATTGTTCACATTGTTTTCGCGATGCTAGTGAACACACCTTCGTGTAACAGTAACTGACCATTACTATTGTTCACATTGTTTTCTTGATACTGGTGAACAGACCTTCATGTATCAGTAACTGACCATTACTATTGTTCATTTTGTTTTCTTGATACTGGTGACACACGTTCATGTAACAGTAACGGACCATTACTATTGTTCACATTGTTTTCTTGATACTGGTGAACAGACGTTCATGTGACAGTAACTGACCATTACTATTGTTCACATTGTTTTCTTGATACTGGTGAACACACGTTCATGTGACAGTAACTGACCATTACTATTGCTCACAATGTTTTCTTGATGCTAGTGTACACACGTTCATGTGACAGTAACTGACCATTACTACTGTTCACATTGTTTTCTTGATACTGGTGAACACACGTTCATGTGACAGTAACTGACCATTACTATTGCTCACAATGTTTTCTTGATGCTAGTGTACACACGTTCATGTGACAGTAACTGACCATTACTATTGTTCATATTGTTTTCTTGATACTGGTGAACACACGTTCATGTGACAGTAACTGACCATTACTATTGCTCACAATGTTTTCTTGATGCTAGTGTACACACGTTCATGTGACAGTAACTGACCATTACTATTGTTCACATTGCTTTCTTGATACTGGTGAACACACGTTCATGTGACAGTAACTGACCATTACTATTGTTCATATTGTTTTCTTGATACTGGTGAACACACGTTCATGTGACAGTAACTGACCATTACTATTGTTCATATTGTTTTCTTGATACTGGTGAACACACGTTCATGTGACAGGAACTGACCATTAATATTGTTCACAATGTTTTCTTGATGCTAGTGTACACACGTTCATTTGACAGTAACTGACCATTACTATTGTTTTCTTGATACTGGTGAACACACCTTCATGTGACACTAACTGACCATTACTTTTGTTCACATTGTTTTCTTGATGCTAGTGAACACACGTTCATGTGTCAGTAACTGACCATTACTATTGTTCACATTGTTTTCTTGATGCTAGTGAACACACGTTCATGTATCAGTAGCTGACCATTACTATTGTTCACATTGTTTTCTTGATACTAGTGAACACACGTTCATGTGACAGTAACTGACCATTACTATTGTTCATATTGTTTTCTTGATACTGGTGAACACACGTTCATGTGACAGTAACTGACCATTACTATTGTTCGTATTGTTTTCTTGATACTGGTGAACACACGTTCATGTATCAGTAACTGACCATTACTATTGTTGACAATGTTTTCTTGATGCTAGTGAACACACGTTCATGTATCAGTAGCTGACCATTACTATTGTTTATATTGTTTTCTTGATACTGGTGAACACACGTTCATGTATCAGTAACTGACCATTACTATTGTTCACATTGTTTTCTTGATGCTATTGAACACACGTTCATGTATCAGTAGCTGACCATTACTATTGTTCATATTGTTTTCTTGATGCTAGTGAACACACGTTCATGTGACAGTAACTGACCATTACTATTGTTCATATTGTTTTCTTGATACTGGTGAACACACGTTCATGTGACACTAACTGACCATTACTATTGTTCAAATTGTTTTCTTGATACTGGTGAACACACGTTCATGTGCCAGTAACTGACCATTACTATTGTTCACATTGTTTTCTTGATGCTAGTGAACACACGTTCATGTGCCAGTAACTGACCATTACTATTGTTCACATTGTTTTCTTGATGCTAGTAAACACACGTTCATGTGACAGTAACTGACCATTACTATTGTTCATATTGTTTTCTTGATACTGGTGAACACACGTTCATGTGACAGTAACTGACCATTACTATTGTTCAGATTGTTTTCTTGATGCTAGTGAACACACGTTCATGTAACAGTAACTGACCATTACTATTGTTCACATTGTTTTCTTGATACTAGTGAACACACGTTCATGTAACAGTAACTGACCATTACTACTGTTCACATAGTTTTCTTGATACTAGTGAACACACGTTCATGTAACAGTAACTGACCATTAGTATTGTTCACAATGTTTTGCTGATACTGGTGATCACACGTTCATGTGAAGGTAACTGACCATTACTATTGTTCACAATGTTTTGCTGATACTGGTGAACACACGTTAATGTGAAGGTAACTGACCATTACTATTGTTCACAATGTTTTCTTGATACTGGTGAACACACGTTCATGTGACAGTAACTGACCTTTACTATTGTTCACATTGTTTTCTTGATACTGGTGAACAGACGTTCATGTGACAGTAACTGACCATTACTATTGTTCACATTGATTTCTTGATACTGGTGAACACACGTTCATGTGACAGTAACTGACCATTACTATTGTTCATATTGTTTTCTTGATACTGGTGAACACACGTTCATGTGACAGTAACTGACCATTACTATTGCTCACAATGTTTTCTTGATGCTAGTGTACACACGTTCATGTGACAGTAACTGACCATTACTACTGTTCACATTGTTTTCTTGATACTGGTGAACACACGTTCATGTGACAGTAACTGACCATTACTATTGCTCACAATGTTTTCTTGATGCTAGTGTACACACGTTCATGTGACAGTAACTGACCATTACTATTGCTCACAATGTTTTCTTGATGCTAGTGTACACACGTTCATGTGACAGTAACTGACCATTACTATTGTTCATATTGTTTTCTTGATACTGGTGAACACACGTTCATGTGACAGTAACTGACCATTACTATTGCTCACAATATTTTCTTGATGCTAGTGTACACACGTTCATGTGACAGTTACTGACCATTACTATTGTTCACATTGTTTTCTTGATACTGGTGAACACACGTTCATGTGACAGTAACTGACCATTACTATTGTTCATATTGTTTTCTTGATACTGGTGAACACATGTTCATGTGACAGTAACTGACCATTACTATTGTTCATATTGTTTTCTTGATACTGGTGAACACACGTTCATGTGACAGTAACTGACCATTACTATTGTTCACAATGTTTTCTTGATGCTAGTGTACACACGTTCATTTGACAGTAACTGACCATTACTATTGTTTTCTTGATACTGGTGAACACACCTTCATGTGACACTAACTGACCATTACTTTTGTTCACATTGTTTTCTTGATGCTAGTGAACACACGTTCATGTGTCAGTAACTGACCATTACTATTGTTCACATTGTTTTCTTGATGCTAGTGAACACACGTTCATGTATCAGTAGCTGACCATTACTATTGTTCACATTGTTTTCTTGATACTAGTGAACACACGTTCATGTGACAGTAACTGACCTTTACTATTGTTCATATTGTTTTCTTGATACTGGTGAACACACGTTCATGTGACAGTAACTGACCATTGCTATTTTTCGTATTGTTTTCTTGATACTGGTGAACACACGTTCATGTATCAGTAACTGACCATTACTATTGTTCATATTGTTTTCTTGATACTGGTGAACACACCTTCATGTAACAGTAACTGACCATTACTATTGTTCGTATTGTTTTCTTGATACTGGTGAACACACGTTCATGTATCAGTAACTGACCATTACTATTGTTCACATTGTTTTCTTGATGCTAGTGAACACACGTTCATGTGCCAGTAACTGACCATTACTATTGTTCACATTGTTTTCTTGATGCTAGTAAACACACGTTCATGTGACAGTAACTGACCATTACTATTGTTCATATTGTTTTCTTGATACTGGTGAACACACGTTCATGTGACAGTAACTGACCATTACTATTGTTCACATTGTTTTCTTGATGCTAGTGAACACACGTTCATGTGACAGTAACTGACCATTACTATTGTTCATATTGTTTTCTTGATACTGGTGAACACACGTTCATGTGACAGTAACTGACCATTACTATTGTTCACAATGTTTTGCTGATACTGGTGATCACACGTTCATGTGAAGGTAACTGACCATTACTAATGTTTTCCTTATACTGGTGAACACACGTTCATATAACAGTAACTGACCATTACTATTGTTCATATTGTTTTCTTGATACTAGTGAACACACGTTCATGTAACCGTAACTGACCATTACTATTGTTCACATTGTTTTCTTGATACTAGTGAACACACGTTCATGTAACAGTAACTGACCATTACTATTGTTCACAATGTTTTCTTGATACTAGTGAACACACGTTCATGTAACAGTAACTGACCATTACTATTGTTCACATTGTTTTCTTGATACTAGTGAACACACGTTCATGTAACAGTAAGTGACCATTGCTATTGTTCACACTGTTTTCTTGATACTAGTGAACACACGTTCATGTAACAGTAACTGACCATTGCTATTGTTCACATTGTTTTCTTGATACTGGTGAACACACGTTCATGTAACCGTAACTGACCATTACTATTGTTCACATTGTTTTCTTGATACTAGTGAACACACGTTCATGTAACAGTAACTGACCATTGCTATTGTTCACATTGTTTTCTTGATACTAGTGAACACACGTTCATGTAACAGTAACTGACCATTACTATTGTTCGTATTGTTTTCTTGATACTGGTGAACACACGTTCATGTGACAGTAACTGACCATTACTATTGTTCACAATGTTTTCTTGATACTAGTGAACACACGTTCATGTAACAGTAACTGACCATTACTATTGTTCACATTGTTTTCTTGATACTAGTGAACACACGTTCATGTGACAGTAACTGACCATTACTATTGTTCATATTGTTTTCTTGATACTGGTGAACACACGTTCATGTAACAGTAACTGACCATTACTATTGTTCACAATGTTTTCTTGATGCTAGTGAACACACGTTTATTTGACAGTAACTGAGCATTACTATTGTTTTCTTGATGCTAGTGAACACACGTTCATGTGACAGTAACTGACCATTACTATTGTTCATATTGTTTTCTTGATACTGGTGAACACACGTTCATGTGACAGTAACTGACCATTACTATTGTTCACATTGTTTTCTTGATGCTAGTGAACACACGCTCATGTGACAGTAACTGACCATTACTATTGTTCACATTGTTTTCTTGATGCTAGTGAACACACGTTCATATGACAGTAACTGACCATTACTATTGTTCACAATGTTTTGCTGATACTGGTGAACACACGTTCATGTAAAGGTAACTGACCATTACTAATGTTAACAATGTTTTCCTTATACTGGTGAACACACGTTCATATAACAGTAACTGTTCATTACTATTGTTCATATTGTTTTCTTGATACTAGTGAACACACGTTCATGTAACCGTAACTGACCATTACTATTGTTCACATTGTTTTCTTGATACTAGTGAACACACGTTCTTGTAACAGTAACTGACCATTACTATTGTTCGTATTGTTTTCTTGATTCTGGTGAGCAGACGTTCATGTGACAGTAACTGACCATTACTATTGTTCACAATGTTTTCTTGATACTAGTGAACACACGTTAATGTAACAGTAACTGACCATTACTACTGTTCACATTGTTTTCTTGATACTAGTGAACACACGTTCATGTAACAGTAACTGACCACTACTATTGTTCACAATGTTTTCTTGATACTTGTGAACACACGTTCATGTAACAGTAACTGACCATTACTACTGTTCACATAGTTTTCTTGATACTAGTGAACACACGTTCATGTAACAGTAACTGACCATTAGTATTGTTCACATTGTTTTCTTGATACTAGTGAACACACGTTCATGTAACAGTAAGTGACCATTACTATTGTTCACATTGTTTTCTTGATACTAGTGAACACACGTTCATGTAACAGTAACTGACCATTAGTATTGTTCACATAGTTTTCTTGATACTAGTGAACACACGTTCATGTAACAGTAACTGACCATTACTATTGTTCACATTGTTTTCTTGATACTGGTGAACACACGTTCATGTAACAGTAACTGACCATTACTACTGTTCACATAGTTTTCTTGATACTAGTGAACACACGTTCATGTAACAGTAACTGACCATTAGTATTGTTCACATTGTTTTCTTGATACTAGTGAACACACGTTCATGTAACAGTAACTGACCATTACTACTCTTCACATTGTTTTCTTGATACTAGTGAACACACGTTCATGTAACAGTAACTGACCATTACTATTGTTCACATTGTTTTCTTGATACTAGTGAACACACGTTCATGTAACAGTAACTGACCATTACTATTGTTCATATTGTTTTCTTGATACTGTTGAACACACGTTCATGTATCAGTAACTGACCATTGCTATTGTTCACATTGTTTTCTTGATACTACTGAACACACGTTCATGTAACAGTAACTGACCATTAGTAATGTTCACAATGTTTTGCTGATACTGGTGAACACACGTTCATGTGACAGTAACTGACCATTACTATTGTTCACATTGTTTTCTTGATACTGGTGAACACACGTTCATGTGACAGTAACTGACCATTGCTATTGTTCACATTGTTTTCTTGATACTAGTGAACACACGTTCATGTAACAGTAACTGACCATTACTATTGTTCACAATGTTTTCTTGATACTTGTGAACACACGTTCATGTGACAGTAACTGACCATTACTATTGTTCACAATGTTTTCTTGATACTGCTGACACACGTTCAAGTAACAGTAACTGACCATTACTATTGTTCATATTGTTTTCTTGATACTGGTGAACACACGTTCATGTGACAGTAACTGACCATTACTATTGTTCATATTGTTTTCTTGATACTAGTGAACACACGTTCATGTATCAGTAACTGACCATTACTATTGTTCATATTGTTTTCTTGATACTGTTGAACACACGTTCATGTATCAGTAACTGACCATTACTATTGTTCACATTGTTTTCTTGATACTAGTGAACACACGTTCTTGTAACAGTAACTGACCATTACTATTGTTCGTATTGTTTTCTTGATACTGGTGAGCACACGTTCATGTGACAGTAACTGACCATTACTATTGTTCACAATGTTTTCTTGATACTAGTGAACACACGTTCATGTAACAGTAACTGACCATTACTATTGTTCACATTGTTTTCTTGATACTAGTGAACACACGTTCATGTAACAGTAACTGACCATTACTACTCTTCACATTGTTTTCTTGATACTAGTGAACACACGTTCATGTAACAGTAACTGACCATTACTATTGTTCACATTGTTTTCTTGATACTAGTGAACACACGTTCATGTAACAGTAACTGACCATTACTATTGTTCATATTGTTTTCTTGATACTGTTGAACACACGTTCATGTATCAGTAACTGACCATTGCTATTGTTCACATTGTTTTCTTGATACTAGTGAACACACGTTCATGTAACAGTAACTGACCATTAGTATTGTTCACAATGTTTTGCTGATACTGGGGAACACACGTTCATGTGAAGGTAACTGACCATTACTATTGTTCACAATGTTTTGCTGATACTGGTGAACACACGTTCATGTGACAGTAACTGACCATTGCTATTGTTCACATTGTTTTCTTGATACTAGTGAACACACGTTCATGTAACAGTAACTGACCATTAGTATTGTTCACAATGTTTTGCTGATACTGGTGAACACACGTTCATGTGAAGGTAACTGACCATTACTATTGTTCACAATGTTTTCTTGATACTGGTGAACACACGTTCATGTGACAGTAACTGACCATTACTATTGTTCACATTGTTTTCTTGATACTAGTGAACACACGTTCATGTGACAGTAACTGACCATTACTATTGTTCACATTGTTTTCCTGATACTGGTGACACGTTCATGTGACAGTAACTGACCATTACTATGGTTCATATTGTGTTCTTGATACTGGTAACACACGTTCATGTGACAGTAACTGACCATTACTATTGTTCATATTGTTTTCTTGATACTGGTGAACACATGTTCATGTATCAGTAACTGACCATTACTATTGTTCATATTGTTTTCTTGATACTGGTGTACACACGTTCATGTGACAGTAACTGACCATTACTATTGTTCATATTGTTTTCTTGATACTGGTGAACACACGTTCATGTGACAGTAACTGAACATTACTATTGTTCACATTGTTTTCTTGATACTGGTGAACACACGTTCATGTGACAGTAACTGACCATTACTATTGTTCATATTGTTTTCTTGATACTGGTGAACACACGTTCATGTGACAGTAACTGACCATTACTATTGTTCATATTGTTCTCTTGATACTGGTGAACACACCTTCATGTAACAGTAACTGACCATTACTATTGTTCACATTGTTTTCGCGATGCTAGTGAACACACCTTCGTGTAACAGTAACTGACCATTACTATTGTTCACATTGTTTTCTTGATACTGGTGAACAGACCTTCATGTATCAGTAACTGACCATTACTATTGTTCATTTTGTTTTCTTGATACTGGTGACACACGTTCATGTAACAGTAACGGACCATTACTATTGTTCACATTGTTTTCTTGATACTGGTGAACAGACGTTCATGTGACAGTAACTGACCATTACTATTGTTCACATTGTTTTCTTGATACTGGTGAACACACGTTCATGTGACAGTAACTGACCATTACTATTGCTCACAATGTTTTCTTGATGCTAGTGTACACACGTTCATGTGACAGTAACTGACCATTACTACTGTTCACATTGTTTTCTTGATACTGGTGAACACACGTTCATGTGACAGTAACTGACCATTACTATTGCTCACAATGTTTTCTTGATGCTAGTGTACACACGTTCATGTGACAGTAACTGACCATTACTATTGTTCACATTGCTTTCTTGATACTGGTGAACACACGTTCATGTGACAGTAACTGACCATTACTATTGTTCATATTGTTTTCTTGATACTGGTGAACACACGTTCATGTGACAGTAACTGACCATTACTATTGTTCATATTGTTTTCTTGATACTGGTGAACACACGTTCATGTGACAGGAACTGACCATTAATATTGTTCACAATGTTTTCTTGATGCTAGTGTACACACGTTCATTTGACAGTAACTGACCATTACTATTGTTTTCTTGATACTGGTGAACACACCTTCATGTGACACTAACTGACCATTACTTTTGTTCACATTGTTTTCTTGATGCTAGTGAACACACGTTCATGTGTCAGTAACTGACCATTACTATTGTTCACATTGTTTTCTTGATGCTAGTGAACACACGTTCATGTATCAGTAGCTGACCATTACTATTGTTCACATTGTTTTCTTGATACTAGTGAACACACGTTCATGTGACAGTAACTGACCATTACTATTGTTCATATTGTTTTCTTGATACTGGTGAACACACGTTCATGTGACAGTAACTGACCATTACTATTGTTCGTATTGTTTTCTTGATACTGGTGAACACACGTTCATGTATCAGTAACTGACCATTACTATTGTTCACAATGTTTTCTTGATGCTAGTGAACACACGTTCATGTATCAGTAGCTGACCATTACTATTGTTTATATTGTTTTCTTGATACTGGTGAACACACGTTCATGTATCAGTAACTGACCATTACTATTGTTCACATTGTTTTCTTGATGCTATTGAACACACGTTCATGTATCAGTAGCTGACCATTACTATTGTTCATATTGTTTTCTTGATACTGGTGAACACACGTTCATGTATCATTAACTGACCATTACTATTGTTCACATTGTTTTCTTGATGCTAGTGAACACACGTTCATGTGACAGTAACTGACCATTACTATTGTTCATATTGTTTTCTTGATACTGGTGAACACACGTTCATGTGACACTAACTGACCATTACTATTGTTCAAATTGTTTTCTTGATACTGGTGAACACACGTTCATGTGCCAGTAACTGACCATTACTATTGTTCACACTGTTTTCTTGATGCTAGTGAACACACGTTCATGTGCCAGTAACTGACCATTACTATTGTTCACATTGTTTTCTTGATGCTAGTAAACACACGTTCATGTGACAGTAACTGACCATTACTATTGTTCATATTGTTTTCTTGATACTGGTGAACACACGTTCATGTGACAGTAACTGACCATTACTATTGTTCAGATTGTTTTCTTGATGCTAGTGAACACACGTTCATGTAACAGTAACTGACCATTACTATTGTTCACATTGTTTTCTTGATACTAGTGAACACACGTTCATGTAACAGTAACTGACCATTACTACTGTTCACATAGTTTTCTTGATACTAGTGAACACACGTTCATGTAACAGTAACTGACCATTAGTATTGTTCACAATGTTTTGCTGATACTGGTGAACACACGTTCATGTGAAGGTAACTGACCATTACTATTGTTCACAATGTTTTGCTGATACTGGTGAACACACGTTCATGTGAAGGTAACTGACCATTACTATTGTTCACAATGTTTTCTTGATACTGGTGAACACACGTTCATGTGACAGTAACTGACCTTTACTATTGTTCACATTGTTTTCTTGATACTGGTGAACAGACGTTCATGTGACAGTAACTGACCATTACTATTGTTCACATTGATTTCTTGATACTGGTGAACACACGTTCATGTGACAGTAACTGACCATTACTATTGTTCATATTGTTTTCTTGATACTGGTGAACACACGTTCATGTGACAGTAACTGACCATTACTATTGCTCACAATGTTTTCTTGATGCTAGTGTACACACGTTCATGTGACAGTAACTGACCATTACTACTGTTCACATTGTTTTCTTGATACTGGTGAACACACGTTCATGTGACAGTAACTGACCATTACTATTGCTCACAATGTTTTCTTGATGCTAGTGTACACACGTTCATGTGACAGTAACTGACCATTACTATTGCTCACAATGTTTTCTTGATGCTAGTGTACACACGTTCATGTGACAGTAACTGACCATTACTATTGTTCATATTGTTTTCTTGATACTGGTGAACACACGTTCATGTGACAGTAACTGACCATTACTATTGCTCACAATATTTTCTTGATGCTAGTGTACACACGTTCATGTGACAGTTACTGACCATTACTATTGTTCACATTGTTTTCTTGATACTGGTGAACACACGTTCATGTGACAGTAACTGACCATTACTATTGTTCATATTGTTTTCTTGATACTGGTGAACACATGTTCATGTGACAGTAACTGACCATTACTATTGTTCATATTGTTTTCTTGATACTGGTGAACACACGTTCATGTGACAGTAACTGACCATTACTATTGTTCACAATGTTTTCTTGATGCTAGTGTACACACGTTCATTTGACAGTAACTGACCATTACTATTGTTTTCTTGATACTGGTGAACACACCTTCATGTGACACTAACTGACCATTACTTTTGTTCACATTGTTTTCTTGATGCTAGTGAACACACGTTCATGTGTCAGTAACTGACCATTACTATTGTTCACATTGTTTTCTTGATGCTAGTGAACACACGTTCATGTATCAGTAGCTGACCATTACTATTGTTCACATTGTTTTCTTGATACTAGTGAACACACGTTCATGTGACAGTAACTGACCTTTACTATTGTTCATATTGTTTTCTTGATACTGGTGAACACACGTTCATGTGACAGTAACTGACCATTGCTATTTTTCGTATTGTTTTCTTGATACTGGTGAACACACGTTCATGTATCAGTAACTGACCATTACTATTGTTCATATTGTTTTCTTGATACTGGTGAACACACCTTCATGTAACAGTAACTGACCATTACTATTGTTCGTATTGTTTTCTTGATACTGGTGAACACACGTTCATGTATCAGTAACTGACCATTACTATTGTTCACATTGTTTTCTTGATGCTAGTGAACACACGTTCATGTGCCAGTAACTGACCATTACTATTGTTCACATTGTTTTCTTGATGCTAGTAAACACACGTTCATGTGACAGTAACTGACCATTACTATTGTTCATATTGTTTTCTTGATACTGGTGAACACACGTTCATGTGACAGTAACTGACCATTACTATTGTTCACATTGTTTTCTTGATGCTAGTGAACACACGTTCATGTGACAGTAACTGACCATTACTATTGTTCATATTGTTTTCTTGATACTGGTGAACACACGTTCATGTGACAGTAACTGACCATTACTATTGTTCACAATGTTTTGCTGATACTGGTGATCACACGTTCATGTGAAGGTAACTGACCATTACTAATGTTTTCCTTATACTGGTGAACACACGTTCATATAACAGTAACTGACCATTACTATTGTTCATATTGTTTTCTTGATACTAGTGAACACACGTTCATGTAACCGTAACTGACCATTACTATTGTTCACATTGTTTTCTTGATACTAGTGAACACACGTTCATGTAACAGTAACTGACCATTACTATTGTTCACAATGTTTTCTTGATACTAGTGAACACACGTTCATGTAACAGTAACTGACCATTACTATTGTTCACATTGTTTTCTTGATACTAGTGAACACACGTTCATGTAACAGTAAGTGACCATTGCTATTGTTCACACTGTTTTCTTGATACTAGTGAACACACGTTCATGTAACAGTAACTGACCATTGCTATTGTTCACATTGTTTTCTTGATACTGGTGAACACACGTTCATGTAACCGTAACTGACCATTACTATTGTTCACATTGTTTTCTTGATACTAGTGAACACACGTTCATGTAACAGTAACTGACCATTGCTATTGTTCACATTGTTTTCTTGATACTAGTGAACACACGTTCATGTAACAGTAACTGACCATTACTATTGTTCGTATTGTTTTCTTGATACTGGTGAACACACGTTCATGTGACAGTAACTGACCATTACTATTGTTCACAATGTTTTCTTGATACTAGTGAACACACGTTCATGTAACAGTAACTGACCATTACTATTGTTCACATTGTTTTCTTGATACTAGTGAACACACGTTCATGTGACAGTAACTGACCATTACTATTGTTCATATTGTTTTCTTGATACTGGTGAACACACGTTCATGTAACAGTAACTGACCATTACTATTGTTCACAATGTTTTCTTGATGCTAGTGAACACACGTTTATTTGACAGTAACTGAGCATTACTATTGTTTTCTTGATGCTAGTGAACACACGTTCATGTGACAGTAACTGACCATTACTATTGTTCATATTGTTTTCTTGATACTGGTGAACACACGTTCATGTGACAGTAACTGACCATTACTATTGTTCACATTGTTTTCTTGATGCTAGTGAACACACGCTCATGTGACAGTAACTGACCATTACTATTGTTCACATTGTTTTCTTGATGCTAGTGAACACACGTTCATATGACAGTAACTGACCATTACTATTGTTCACAATGTTTTGCTGATACTGGTGAACACACGTTCATGTAAAGGTAACTGACCATTACTAATGTTAACAATGTTTTCCTTATACTGGTGAACACACGTTCATATAACAGTAACTGTTCATTACTATTGTTCATATTGTTTTCTTGATACTAGTGAACACACGTTCATGTAACCGTAACTGACCATTACTATTGTTCACATTGTTTTCTTGATACTAGTGAACACACGTTCTTGTAACAGTAACTGACCATTACTATTGTTCGTATTGTTTTCTTGATACTGGTGAGCAGACGTTCATGTGACAGTAACTGACCATTACTATTGTTCACAATGTTTTCTTGATACTAGTGAACACACGTTAATGTAACAGTAACTGACCATTACTACTGTTCACATTGTTTTCTTGATACTAGTGAACACACGTTCATGTAACAGTAACTGACCATTACTATTGTTCACAATGTTTTCTTGATACTTGTGAACACACGTTCATGTAACAGTAACTGACCATTACTACTGTTCACATAGTTTTCTTGATACTAGTGAACACACGTTCATGTAACAGTAACTGACCATTAGTATTGTTCACATTGTTTTCTTGATACTAGTGAACACACGTTCATGTAACAGTAAGTGACCATTACTATTGTTCACATTGTTTTCTTGATACTAGTGAACACACGTTCATGTAACAGTAACTGACCATTAGTATTGTTCACATAGTTTTCTTGATACTAGTGAACACACGTTCATGTAACAGTAACTGACCATTACTATTGTTCACATTGTTTTCTTGATACTGGTGAACACACGTTCATGTAACAGTAACTGACCATTACTACTGTTCACATAGTTTTCTTGATACTAGTGAACACACGTTCATGTAACAGTAACTGACCATTAGTATTGTTCACATTGTTTTCTTGATACTAGTGAACACACGTTCATGTAACAGTAACTGACCATTACTACTCTTCACATTGTTTTCTTGATACTAGTGAACACACGTTCATGTAACAGTAACTGACCATTACTATTGTTCACATTGTTTTCTTGATACTAGTGAACACACGTTCATGTAACAGTAACTGACCATTACTATTGTTCATATTGTTTTCTTGATACTGTTGAACACACGTTCATGTATCAGTAACTGACCATTGCTATTGTTCACATTGTTTTCTTGATACTACTGAACACACGTTCATGTAACAGTAACTGACCATTAGTAATGTTCACAATGTTTTGCTGATACTGGTGAACACACGTTCATGTGACAGTAACTGACCATTACTATTGTTCACATTGTTTTCTTGATACTGGTGAACACACGTTCATGTGACAGTAACTGACCATTGCTATTGTTCACATTGTTTTCTTGATACTAGTGAACACACGTTCATGTAACAGTAACTGACCATTACTATTGTTCACAATGTTTTCTTGATACTTGTGAACACACGTTCATGTGACAGTAACTGACCATTACTATTGTTCACAATGTTTTCTTGATACTGCTGACACACGTTCATGTAACAGTAACTGACCATTACTATTGTTCATATTGTTTTCTTGATACTGGTGAACACACGTTCATGTGACAGTAACTGACCATTACTATTGTTCATATTGTTTTCTTGATACTAGTGAACACACGTTCATGTATCAGTAACTGACCATTACTATTGTTCATATTGTTTTCTTGATACTGTTGAACACACGTTCATGTATCAGTAACTGACCATTACTATTGTTCACATTGTTTTCTTGATGCTAGTGAACACACGTTCATGTGACAGTAACTGACCATTACTATTGTTCATATTGTTTTCTTGATACTGGTGAACACACGTTCATGTGACAGTAACTGACCATTACTATTGTTCACAATGTTTTCTTGATGCTAGTGAACACACGTTTATTTGACAGTAACTGAGCATTACTATTGTTTTCTTGATGCTAGTGAACACACGTTCATGTGACAGTAACTAACCATTACTATTGTTCATATTGTTTTCTTGATACTGGTGAACACACGTTCATGTGACAGTAACTGACCATTACTATTGTTCACATTGTTTTCTTGATACTGGTGAACACACGTTCATGTGACAGTAACTGACCATTAGTATTGTTCACAATGTTTTGCTGATACTGGGGAACACACGTTCATGTGAAGGTAACTGACCATTACTATTGTTCACAATGTTTTGCTGATACTGGTGAACACACGTTCATGTGACAGTAACTGACCATTGCTATTGTTCACATTGTTTTCTTGATACTAGTGAACACACGTTCATGTAACAGTAACTGACCATTAGTATTGTTCACAATGTTTTGCTGATACTGGTGAACACACGTCCATGTGAAGGTAACTGACCATTACTATTGTTCACAATGTTTTCTTGATACTGGTGAACACACGTTCATGTGACAGTAACTGACCATTACTATTGTTCACATTGTTTTCTTGATACTAGTGAACACACGTTCATGTGACAGTAACTGACCATTACTATTGTTCACATTGTTTTCCTGATACTGGTGACACGTTCATGTGACAGTAACTGACCATTACTATGGTTCATATTGTGTTCTTGATACTGGTAACACACGTTCATGTGACAGTAACTGACCATTACTATTGTTCATATTGTTTTCTTGATACTGGTGAACACATGTTCATGTATCAGTAACTGACCATTACTATTGTTCATATTGTTTTCTTGATACTGGTGAACACACGTTCATGTGACAGTAACTGACCATTACTATTGTTCATATTGTTTTCTTGATACTGGTGAACACACGTTCATGTGACAGTAACTGAACATTACTATTGTTCACATTGTTTTCTTGATACCGGTGAACACACGTTCATGTGACAGTAACTGACCATTACTATTGTTCATATTGTTTTCTTGATACTGGTGAACACACGTTCATGTGACAGTAACTGACCATTACTATTGTTCATATTGTTCTCTTGATACTGGTGAACACACCTTCATGTAACAGTAACTGACCATTACAATTGTTCACATTGTTTTCGCGATGCTAGTGAACACACCTTCGTGTAACAGTAACTGACCATTACTATTGTTCACATTGTTTTCTTGATACTGGTGAACAGACCTTCATGTATCAGTAACTGACCATTACTATTGTTCATTTTGTTTTCTTGATACTGGTGACACACGTTCATGTAACAGTAACGGACCATTACTATTGTTCACATTGTTTTCTTGATACTGGTTAACAGACGTTCATGTGACAGTAACTGACCATTACTATTGTTCACATTGTTTTCTTGATACTGGTGAACACACGTTCATGTGACAGTAACTGACCATTACTATTGTTCATATTGTTTTCTTGATTCTGGTGAACACACGTTCATGTGACAAGTAACTGACCATTACTATTGCTCACAATGTTTTCTTGATGCTAGTGTACACACGTTCATGTGACAGTAACTGACCATTACTACTGTTCACATTGTTTTCTTGATACTGGTGAACACACGTTCATGTGACAGTAACTGACCATTACTATTGCTCACAATGTTTTCTTGATGCTAGTGTACACACGTTCATGTGACAGTAACTGACCATTACTATTGTTCATATTGTTTTCTTGATACTGGTGAACACACGTTCATGTGACAGTAACTGACCATTACTATTGCTCACAATGTTTTCTTGATGCTAGTGTACACACGTTCATGTGACAGTATCTGACCATTACTATTGTTCACATTGCTTTCTTGATACTGGTGAACACACGTTCATGTGACAGTAACTGACCATTACTATTGTTCATATTGTTTTCTTGATACTGGTGAACACACGTTCATTTGACAGTAACTGACCATTACTATTGTTCATATTGTTTTCTTGATACTGGTGAACACACGTTCATGTGACAGGAACTGACCATTAATATTGTTCACAATGTTTTCTTGATGCTAGTGTACACACGTTCATTTGACAGTAACTGACCATTACTATTGTTTTCTTGATACTGGTGAACACACCTTCATGTGACACTAACTGACCATTACTTTTGTTCACATTGTTTTCTTGATGCTAGTGAACACACGTTCATGTGTCAGTAACTGACCATTACTATTGTTCACATTGTTTTCTTGATGCTAGTGAACACACGTTCATGTATCAGTAGCTGACCATTACTATTGTTCACATTGTTTTCTTGATACTAGTGAACACACGTTCATGTGACAGTAACTGACCATTACTATTGTTCATATTGTTTTCTTGATACTGGTGAACACACGTTCATGTGACAGTAACTGACCATTACTATTGTTCGTATTGTTTTCTTGATACTGGTGAACACACGTTCATGTATCAGTAACTGACCATTACTATTGTTCACATTGTTTTCTTGATGCTATTGAACACACGTTCATGTATCAGTAGCTGACCATTACTATTGTTCATATTGTTTTCTTGATACTGGTGAACACACGTTCATGTGACAGTAACTGACCATTACTCTTGTTCGTGTTGTTTTCTTGATACTGGTGAACACACGTTCATGTATCATTAACTGACCATTACTATTGTTCACATTGTTTTCTTGATGCTAGTGAACACACGTTCATGTGACAGTAA
The DNA here is from genome assembly GCA_030765065.1 of Deroplatys truncata. Classification (NCBI taxonomy): domain Eukaryota; kingdom Metazoa; phylum Arthropoda; class Insecta; order Mantodea; family Mantidae; genus Deroplatys; species Deroplatys truncata. Next base: position 1,166 of record JAUKNL010000786.1, on the reverse strand, counting down.
CTGACCATTACTATTGTTCATATTGTTTTCTTGATACTGGTGAACACACGTTCATGTGACACTAACTGACCATTACTATTGTTCAAATTGTTTTCTTGATACTGGTGAACACACGTTCATGTGCCAGTAACTGACCATTACTATTGTTCACATTGTTTTCTTGATGCTAGTGAACACACGTTCATGTGCCAGTAACTGACCATTACTATTGTTCACATTGTTTTCTTGATGCTAGTAAACACACGTTCATGTGACAGTAACTGACCATTACTATTGTTCATATTGTTTTCTTGATACTGGTGAACATACGTTCATGTGACAGTAACTGACCATTACTATTGTTCACATTGTTTTCTTGATGCTAGTGAACACACGTTCATGTGACAGTAACTGACCATTACTATTGTTCATATTGTTTTCTTGATACTGGTGAACACACGTTCATGTGACAGTAACTGACCATTACTATTGTTCACAATGTTTTGCTGATACTGGTGATCACACGTTCATGTGAAGGTACCTGACCATTACTAAAGTTTTCCTTATACTGGTGAACACACGTTCATGTAACAGTAACTGACCATTACTATTGTTCACAATGTTTTCTTGATACTAGTGAACACACGTTCATGTAACAGTAACTGACCATTACTATTGTTCACATTGTTTTCTTGATACTGGTGAACACACCTTCATGTAACCGTAACTGACCATTACTATTGTTCACATTGTTTTCTTGATACTAGTGAACACACGTTCATGTAACAGTAACTGACCATTGCTATTGTTCACATTGTTTTCTTGATACTAGTGAACACACGTTCATGTAACAGTAACTGACCATTACTATTGTTCGTATTGTTTTCTTGATACTGGTGAACACACGTTCATGTGACAGTAACTGACCATTACTATTGTTCACAATGTTTTCTTGATACTAGTGAACACACGTTCATGTAACAGTAACTGACCATTACTATTGTTCACATTGTTTTCTTGATACTAGTGAACACACGTTCATGTGACAGTAACTGACCATTACTATTGTTCATATTGTTTTCTTGATACTGGTGAACACACGTTCATGTGACAGTAACTGACCATTACTATTGTTCACAATGTTTTCTTGATGCTAGTGAACACACGTTTATTTGACAGTAACTGAG